>JAGFNQ010005060.1:30572-85002 GCA_024364735.1 Boesenbergia rotunda | reverse complement strand
TCCGGGTCGTTACAATCCCCCATACCTCTTGAAAGTTCGTCCTCGAACTTAGAATAACTCCGGGTACTTCCGCTTCGTCTCGTCCTCACGTTCCCAGGTAGCTTCTTCGAACCGTTGACTTTGCCATAAGACCTTGACTAAGGTACCTCCTTCTCCTTAGCTTCTTGACTATTAGTTATACAATCTCTTAGATCAAAATGACCACACCTTCACATTCAGGTGCTTCTAATACATAACTATGATTTCATCTCAATCATTTTTTTCCTACTATCTAGCTATACGCGAAAGAATATAATCTGTCGTGTTCCTACTTAGTTTCACGTGGTACTCCAAACAAGATTCTAACTTTCACTTACTATGCACAAGTTTATCATCCATGTACCAACTTATAACTCCGAATTACTCTTCTCGATTAGCACTGATTTCAATGCCTCTGCTTCTCACATACATCTTTTATCTATCAAATCTCTCTCTTATCCAATTTAATCCACCAGACAATCTAACTCAACCTCAAAGACAACGTCTCCGCTTCTACAAACTCAATCCATGCTAACAATTCTTTTACCACACAGTGCTTCCTATTTATTTAACATGTCATTCCTTTCCACTCAGAGTTTTTCATCAAGCAGTCAAGGTTTGCCAATTGACAACATTACTCAACTCTACTTTAACTATCGTCTCATTTTTTTCTAACCAGAATTTATAAAATATTCCTAGGTCAATCTTTTCCCAAAAATCTATAGTTTATTAGATTGTTTCACCTGGTAAGTTTGCTTGACCTAGAGTTCTTACTACATTCTTGCCTTTGATAATATTAACATTTAGTGAGTTATAGCTAAGGTCCTATTCACTGATCCCTATCACTCTTTCCTTTATATATCTAGTTCTTACCCTCTCTCTTTCTTATATCAAGAATATTACTCTATTGCTACTACGATGTATATCTGTTTAAAGCCAAATAACTTCACACCATAATCTGTTCCTAACAAACATACATCACTAAGTCTTCACTTCGTAACTACTATAATCTCTTACAATATCTACACCAAATACTCTACTCCCTTAATACTATAGTAAATAAGCCTCCATTAATAGAGCACTATCCTCTCTTTACTCTAGGCTTATTGCTAAATATTAACAGGCGTCTTTCATCAACAGTACAAACTTGCCTTGGTTCACAACTCTTCTTAATTCCAAATCATTAGGGATAAATAGACGATCCCTAAGATGTAGTACTCCTCCGTCGGCGATACGAAAACCATCGCCCTTCCCTTCAAGAATCTCCTGTTTGATTCTCTGAAGGTTCGGATCCCCATTTTTTTTTTCTAGTATGTCCTCGAATAGCGTCGGCGATATTGTCATGGTAGAAAGTCATCCGGAGATGACCTCGACCCCCAACCCTCAGAATTTTTCCTTTTGGGTGGTCGGGGTATTCTAGACATGGACATCAAAGTGGCACTTGACTTCCGGCTGAGTGCATCGGCCACTTTGTTTGCCTTCCCTGGATGGTAGAAGATCTCACGGTCGTAGTCCTTTACCAATTCCAGCCCTCATCGTTGTCGCATATTTAGATTACCTAAACTCATGTATCGCTCATCATATTACTTCCTATTCTAGTTATTTGAGTTACTTACTCTATTTTAACTACCTAACCTATAATGCATACGGTCTCTGTTAATTTCTCCATTAAATTCATAAAATACTATATTTAATCTCATTACCAGATACCCAGTCTTTGACTAATAACCTATTTATTTAAATATAGCGGCTAGCCTATTAAAAATGACAATTCTTTTTAGGATATAACACTAGTATAACAAATACTACATTTCTCTTCTATCTACACTCTAGTTTGTTAAGTTATCTATAAACCTATATATTCATATAGTTATTCACTTAGTTATATCGCCTTAAGTGAGCTAAAATCTTCTAGCTACTCTACCTACTTATAGTTTATTTCTCATTCATAAATTCTCATTAATTATGTTACCCTGTCTTCTAACCCTGCTTTCCTTTCTAACGGACAAGTATGACCAATATCAGTTTTTTCCTACCCCTATATTATTCTAAATATTTAATTCCTAAAATAAGATAAAATACCAAAATATATATCGTTCATAGGTACTTATCTCAAAGTACCTTTCATCATAATCATGGTTCATACTTGCATATTCTAGAGTCATAGGTATCATAATTCTAGCATCATAATAGAACATAAATACACTTAAAGGTACTTACTTGGAAGTTGCAGGAGAGGGCTTGATGTGTGTGTAGTGAGATGGTAACGGCTCTGATACCAACCTGTAACGCCCGCTTTTTTTTTTTTTTATAGACCATCATAAAGCGGCATTACATTAACATACTTAGGCATGTAGACATCATAATGCAGCGGAAAATTTTAAACTTACACCTACATGCACTTACTACCATTCCTACCATCATAACCTGGAAGCTTGGCATATTAACTTTATACTTAGCATCATATCATACTTAGCATCATGCCATATTTTAGCATCATATCATACTTAGCATCATGTCATACATTAGCATCATGTCATAGAGTCATATTCAAGTACTTAGTAGTAAAGGTAGAGTTCTATCATAAGACAAACAAACATATGGTCTCTTGGCCAAGTCACTATCACACACATTCTGCAATGCCCTCCTGCGGCTTCCTTATTATCCCCTTGCGTGATCTGCGGTATAAGAAAATAAGACTATAAGCACACAGGCTTAGTAAGACTCTTTCCTACCCACTAAAACCATCCGTCACTTAATCATAAACATATGAAACATTAGCATACTTAATGCTTTACTTAGATCGTCATCCTTATCATCACTTAGCATTCATTCGACATGTCATGGACATGGCTTCATCATATTCATAGCATGACATAAACATAACCATAAACATTCATGTATGGCATCATACTTGACATAAACATAAACATCATAAACATTCATAGCATGGCATAAACATAAACATCATAAATATTCATAGCATGGCATAGACACAATCCATAAACATCGTAAACATTCATAGCATGGCATAATACTTGGCATGGACATAAAATCATGGCATAACCTAATTAAAATCATGGCATCCTATACTAGCATGAGCATAAATAAAATAATGGCATTCTAACATAACATAAGCATAATTAAATCATGGCATCCTAAACTAACATGAACATAAATAGAAGCATGGCATCCTAACTTAGCATAAACATAATCAAAGCATGGCATTCTAAACTAGCATAAAATCATGGCATCCTAAACTAACATGAACATAAGTAAAATCATGGCATAAAATCATGGCATTAACATAGATAAATCATGGCATAAAAATCATGGCATAACATAGATAAATCATGGCATAAAATCATGGCATAAACATAAATAAATCATGGCATAAAAATCATGGCATAAACATAAATAAATCATGGCATAACCATCCTTTTCATGAACATACTTTTCATAAACATACTTTTCATAACGTAATGCATAACATGAATGGATGCGTGTAACAACTGTGCATATATATATATATAAAGATGCTTAATCTTTAAAACATGCTTTTAAATCATCATCATAACATCATTGGGCCCTGGCTTGTACCACATTCATTCATCATATGCGCGCATCCCTATGTAAATACGAGGTAGCTAATCTCGACCTACTAGGGTAAGGACAGCATCATCGGTAGTCCCGAACCGTAAGGACAGCATCATCGGTAGTCCCGAACCGTGGACAGCATCATCGGTAGTCCAGAACCGTGGACCTTACTTAGGTCTGGTACAAGCCCATAAAATAAAATAAAATACTTTGCATGCTTCATCATTCATAAGTCATTCATGGCATACTCATCATAACATAACTTGTTACGGCTCGGCCCGTCTACCGGCTCATTTACTGGTCCATATGACCGTCGTACCGTCGACCATCGACCGTGCCGTTTAGCATATTCATTCATTCATCATACTTAACCTTCATTCATCATTTTCATTCTTATCATGCATAACCATGGCATATCATTCATAAACATGGCATATCATTCATAACATGGCATATCATCCATAAACATGGCATATCATTAGTAAACATGGCATATCATTCATAACATGGCATATCATTCATAACATGGCATATCATCCATAAACATGGCATATCATTAGTAAACATGGCATATCATTCATAACATGGCATATCATTCATAACATAGCATATCATTCATAAACATAAATCACATCTTACCATAGGGCCATTGGGACCCTTACTTGAAATAAATCTTAACTTTTACCCTATTAACCCTTATATGGCCGAAACCTGTGGAGTCCCATGGCTATGTGAAAATTCACACAATCGCCATCCATCATCCTTATATCATGGCAACACATAAACATAAGTTGAGGTTAAAGACTCAACCCTAACCCTTGGGTCCTTGGGGATGGCCGAACCATATGGGGCCTCTAGGGTACCCCAAAAATTCCCAAAATTTATACTTAACCTCTACACATTATGAGGGAACATTAAATGACATTATCCTGATTTTTAACATATTTTTAGACATTTAAAACATGGGGGCCGAAACCCTTGAACTTAAGGTTCTGGGTTTTGCTTCTTTCATGTTGGCCGAAACATATGGGGCCTCTAGGGTATCCCAAAAATTCCCAAAAATTATACTTAATGTCTAAACATCATAAGGGAACATTAAATGACATTATCATGATTTTTAACATATTTTTAGACATTTAAAACATGGTGGCCGAAACCCTTGAACTTAAGGTTCTGGGTTTTGCATCTTTCATGTTGGCCGAAACATATGGGGCCTCTAGGGTATCCCAAAAATTCCCAAAAATTATACTTAGTGTCTAAACATCATAAGGGAACATTAAATAACATTATCATGATTTTTTAACATATTTTTAGACATTTAAAACATGGTGGCCGAAACCCTTGAACTTAAGATTCTGGGTTTTGCTTCTTTCATGTTGGCCGAAACTCTAGGGTGTCCTAGAGTACTCTAAAAATTCCCAAAAATTATACATAACCTCTACACATCATAAGGGAACATTACATAACATTATACAGATTTTTAGCATATTTATAGATCTTTAAATCATGGTGGCCGAAACCCTTGAACCTAAGGTTCTGGGTTTTGCTTCTTCCATGTTGGCCGAAACTCTAGGGTGTCCTAGAGTACTCTAAAAATTTCCAAAAATTATACATAACCTCTACACATCATAAGGGAACATTACATAACATTAAACAGATTTTTAGCATATTTATGGACCTTTAAATCTTGGTGGCCGAAACCTATCAACCAACCTTTCTTGGTTTTTCTTTCTTTTCCACTTCCAACCCCAAAATCCATCAATATATCATGCTAAAAATCATAAAAATCATATGAAACCATTATACCACAGGTGAGGGAGTCTTACCTTGGGTTTCTAAATTTTTAGACCTTGGATGGAAAGAAGGAAGAAGACTTGACCACACCTAGCCTTTGGAAACTTTGAGAAGCCCTTAGATCTAGGAGGATGAGACCTTTTGTGGAGTTTTCTCAAGGGAGAATTCCTCCTTCTGTGCTCGGCAAGAATGGAGAAGGAAGAGAGGAGCAAATGCAATTGATGGCATAAAGAATGAAACTCCCAAACCCCCTTATTAATCAACCATTAAAGTGGTGAATGAAGAGTTTTCCATGGCCCTTCATCTTCTTCTACCATTTAACCACCATTCACTTCCTTTCCTCACAAGAATTCCTTACTAGGTGAGTTGGTTAAAGCATTCATTCTTGTAGAAGAGGTCCAAGGTTCAATCCTTGGCCCATGCACCTTTATTTTTATTTTATTTGATCCTTTTTCTTATTTTCGAAAATTCCCTTTTTATTTCGAAAATTCTCCAAAAATCACCCATAATTATGCCAATATTCCTAAATAAAATTCTTTTATATTTATATAAATTTTACCCAATTAATACCCACTTTTGGAGCCCATTTAAAGCCCATTAGTACCTAATTTCTCAAATTAAATAGGAAAATTAAACTATTACTTACCCATAATCATGCTAATATGTCTAATTAAATCCTATTTATATTTATACTAATTTTTACCTAAAATCCACCGATAATTATGGTACTAGTAAGCCCACCTAAGGCCCATTAGTGCCCTTTTTCCCAATTTAAATGGGGAAAATATGGATTTTCTAGGCCAATGTTCATATTAATGCCTCTAGGTCCTTCGGAAAATTATCTAGATATGCTTAATATTTTAATAAAATATTAAGAGAATTTTTCGGGTCGTTACACTAGATACGAGGTTAAAATAATTTAGGAAATTATTTTATGCTATTTCTTCCGCTGCACGTAAAAATTTAAAATTTTACGAACCCGTATCCTTGTCAACATGCACCCGGTCCCAACAACTTGGGCACTTGGGAGAAGAGAAACAAGAAGCTTGAGTCCATCAGCGAGAAGACACGAAGAGGAGAGTCTTGCATGAGATCTGCGCTGGGTGGAGCTCAGAGAAGTTTGCTTGTGTTCTTGTGGTTCTAAGTGCTAAGTAAGATCCTTCTTGTGTTTCCTGTATTTTATACTTCATCATCTTGAAATGCTATGGGGAGGTTACTCCACCGAGAAGGAGGTTGCTTACTATCCGGATTTTTCGGGGCTTGATCTGCCGACGATCAAGGGATCGCCCACCTTACGGGCACGCCAAGGAGTAGGGGCAAGTTATCCCCGAACCTTGTAAATCCTCTTGTTAGCGTTCTTGTGTTTGCTCATAGTTTAGGGTTTAGTTTTCTGCAAATACTATGTTTTATTGTGCTTCCGCTATGCTACTAACGTGTGAGTTGCAGAAAAATCATTATGTGCTAAAGTTTCAAGTGTGTGGTTATATGCACCCCCCCCCTCTCTAGTCATCCGAGTTCCAACAAGTGGTATCAGAGCTAGGAGCTCTGTACAAGTGGATTAACAACCGAGAGCTATCATCCATGGCATTGAGAGAAGGCTTTAGCACCACCCGACCTCCCTTCTTCGATGGAGCAGATTTTCAATATTGGAGATCGAAGATGGAGTACTACCTAAAGATGGACATCAACACTTGGTTCGCAGTGAAGGAGGGTTTAACCCCTCCAAAGGATGATGAAGGCAAAGAACTAGAATCATGGCGTTGGTCGGCTGAACAAACCCAAAAGAGTGAAGCCGACACGAAGGCATGGTGACCCTACAATGTGGCATGAACAAAGACCAACTCATCAAGGTTGGTCCCTTTACAAGTGTCAAAGATTTGTGGAATAAGCTCATTGAACTCCACGAGGGCACCCGAGATTCAAGAATCGCCAAGAGGGATTTGGTCCTCAACCAACTCCAAAACCTCTCCATGAAGGAGAATGAAACGGTGAGTGAGCTTCATAGCCGGTTCAAGGAAGTCCTCAATGGTCTTCATTCTATTGATGAAAAGGTCGAGAATTACGACCTTGTGAGGTATATGTTGAAAGCATTTCTAAGGAATGCTTTGTGGTCATCCATGGTGGATGCCTACAAAGTTTCCAAGGATTATCAATTGTAATGTTAGATGATTTATTTTGTGAGATGAAACTTCATTAAATGGCTAACAAAGGCCCCAAGGAGAAGGGGATTGCCTTAGTTGCAGGGGAATGATCCAACAAGAAGAAGAAGGAGAAGAAGAAGGAGAAGGAAGTCTCCTCATCCTCATCCTCATCCGAATCCGAATCCGATTCCGAGGAAGATGGCAGCGGGTCTTCTTCCTCCGAGATGGTAAATTTTGTGAGAAGGATGATGAGAAGGGGTAGACGCTTCAAGGGTAAAGGTAACCCTAGTGAAGCTAAAGTTGATAAGTCTAATGCTTCTTGTTATGAGTGTGGCAGGAATGGGCACTTCAAGAGTGAATGCCCAAAGCTAAAGAAGAAGGAGGAGAAATCCAAGAAGAAAGAGGAAAAATCCAAGAAAAAGAAGTAGGCCTTGAAGGTCACTTGGGATGAATCCTCCTTAAGCTCATCCGATGAAGAGAAGGAGGAGAAGAGTACTCGCCATGTAGCACTCATGGCATTGGAAGATCAAGAAAGCAGTGATGAATCTTCCGACTCCTCAAACGTGACTTCATCATCTTCGGATGATGAAGAGGTAATGACTCCCGAACTCGATAAATGCTATAGAGCAATTGCATGCTTAACTAATTTGTTGAAAAAGTCAAAGAATAAGATTAAGTCATTGCAATTAGAAGTTGAACAATTGAAATCATCTAGGGATGAGAACGTAGATGATTTACATGTTGAAATGTTAGAGGATGAGATTAAATCATTAAAAATTGAGGTTGAACACTTGAAATCCTCTAGGGATGAGGATGTTGATGATCTGCATGTTGAATTGCTAGAGGAGGAGAACAAATCATTGAAGAGTGAAGTTGAGAAACTTAAGAATATTCTTGAGAAATTCTCAACAAGCTCAAAGACCCTAGACATGATCCTAAATGCCCAAAGGGCAGTCTACAATAGGGCCGGTATCGGTTACCGACCCAAAGAACCTTCATTTGTGTCTCGAATGTCTAGGACTGATATTAGACAACCTAAGACAGCTAGACCTCAAAGGAAAGTTGTCAAGCATTGGTGCCTAAGTCTTGTTTAGTAGGTGCTTTAGGTCCCAAGGTTTGGGTATCTAAAACTTCTATTTTTCGAATTGTGTAGGTTATGATTGAGGGGGAGCATCTATCAACTTGGTTTGTTGATAGTGGGTGCTCCAAACACATGACCGGGGATAGATCATTGTTTATCACACTTCAAAGAAAAAATAGAGGTAATGTTTCATTTGGTAACAATGGTAGCCTTAAGGTCATAGGAATAGGAGACATTCAAATATCCGAATGTCTTAGAATTAAGGATGTCCTTCTAGTCAAGGGGATGACATTTAATCTCCTAAGTGTCAGTCAATTGTGTAATATGGGTTACACAATTGATTTCCAATCAAGTCAATGTCTAGTTAGACACCATGACAACTTTGACACGATACTAGTAGGAACTAGAGTAGATAACATTTATCAAGTTTCGTTTAAAAGTGCTACTAATGCTTTTGCTAAGTGTCTCATGTCAAGAGAAGATGAGTCCACCCTTTGGCACCGGAGGCTAGCACATGTGAACATAAAGAATATCCGGAAGTTGGCCAATAAGGGATTAGTTCGTGGCTTACCAAGCATCAAGTATGAAAAAGAAAAGATTTGTGATACATGTCAAATGGGTAAGCAAACCAAATCTGCACATAAAGGTAAAAACGTTGTAAGTACATCTACCACTTTAGATTTACTTCACATGGATCTATTTGATTGTAGTATTATCATATCATTGAATGGAAGTAGATATTGCTTTGTTATCATTGATGATTTTACTAGATATACATGGACATATTTTCTAAAATATAAGGACCAAACCTTAGATATTTTCATTTCTTTTTGTAGAAGGGTTGAAAATGAAAAATCTTCAACAATTAAGACAATTAGAAGTGATCATGGAGGTGAATTTCAAAACCAACGGTTTTTAAAATTTTGTCGAGATAGAGGGTATAGATATGAGTTCTCCACTCCTAGAACACCACAACAAAATGGTGTTGTAGAGAGAAAGAACCGTGTTCTACAAGAGGCTGCACGAAGCATGCTCAATGAGTACTCACTACCGAGTTACTTATGGGCTGAAGCTGTAAACACAGCTTGCTATCCACAAAATCGAGTCCTCATTCACAGATTTCTAGGAAAGACTCCTCATGAACTTTGGTTTGGGAAACCACCTACGGTTAAGCACCTTAGGGTGTTTGGTTGTAAGGTGTTTATCCTAAACACTAAGGATCACCTTGGAAAGTTCACGGCAAAGGCTGATAAAGGGATACTAGTCGGGTACTCCCTTGCTAGCAAAGCCTATCGAGTCTACAACAAGAAATCTAGATTGGTTGAAGAGTCTTTTGATGTGGTATTTGAAGAAATTCCAAAAGCAAATGACCAATCAGAAAATGTAGAAGGAGTTCAACTCGAACTTAGGAGACTATGTTTGAATGAAATTCTAAGTGTTGTTGATGGTGATGAGTCCGATGACGATGAGCCTAGACAACCCATAGATCAGCCGGATCCTGAGGCTGAGCCGGTGTCTAGTGAAACCATTCAAGAAGCACCACCAACACCAAGGCAAACTAGGTTAGCCTCTAGTCATCCCCAAGACCAAATTGTTGGAGACATCCATCATGGGGTTAGGACTAGATCATTCTTCCGGAATGAGGCTAATGAAGTTGCATTAATTTCCGAAATTGAACCTAGAAAAATTGATGAAGCATTAAATGATCCAGATTGGATCATTGCTATGCAAGATGAACTAGGTCAATTCGAAAGGAGTCAAGTGTGGGACTTAGTCCCTAGACCCAAGAAGACCACCATTATTGGAACCAAATGGGTCTTCAAAAACAAATTGAACCATAAGGGAGAAATCATTAGAAACAAGGCACGCTTAGTAGCCAAGGGCTATAGTCAAGTTGAATGCCTTGATTATGATGAGACCTATGCTCTCGTGGCACGATTAGAATCTATCCGATTGATGCTTGCATTTGCAGCACATCGGGGGTTCAAGCTATATCAAATGGATGTCAAATCGGCCTTTCTAAATGGTTTAATTAGAGAAGAGGTCTATGTTGAACAACCTCCGGGGTTTGAGAGTACCGAACTCCCAAACCACGTATTCAGGCTCAAAAAGGCACTCTATGGCCTTAAACAAGCAACCCGAGCTTGGTATGAGCGGTTGTCAACATTCCTGATTGAAAAAGGCTTTGTTAGAGGCCAAATAAACCCTACACTATTTCTACAAAGAGATGGTGACAATATCTTTGTAGCCCAAGTTTATGTCGATGACATTATTTGTGGCTCAAACAATAAGGGCTATTTAAATGAGTTCATTGGACACATGGAGAGTGAATTTGAAATGAGTCTAGTGGGAGAGTTGACCTTCTTCCTTGGACTTGAAATCAAGCAAACTCGTGATGGAATCCATGTCCTCCAATCGAAATACACACAAGAAATGCTTCGAAAATTCAATATGAGTGGTTCAAAAGAGGTAACCACTCCCATGGCTACAAACACAAGATTAGACAATGATGAGAGTGGTAAACCTGTGGATTTGACTCAATATCAAAGCATGGTTGGTAGTTTGCTATACCTCATAGACAGTCGACCTGATATACTTTTTGCTGTGGGTATGTGCGCTAGGTATCAAGTTTGTGCCAAGGAATCTCACTTAATTGCTGTTAAGAGAATTTTGAGATACCTTAAGGGCACAATTGGAGTTGGTCTTTGGTACCCCCGTACCGAGTCATTTGACCTAATTGGCTATACCGATTCCAACTATGCTGGGTGCAAGTTGGATCGGAAAAGCACAAGTGGGGACTGCCAATTCTTAGGATCATCATTAGTTAGTTGGTCAAGTCGGAAGCAACATTGTGTTGCTCTCTCCACGACCGAGGCAGAATATATCGCCATGGGAGAGAGTGTATTGCAATTGTTGTGGATGATTCATACACTAAAGGACTATGGATTGACCTACAAGGGTGTGCAAGTGTTGTGTGACAACATAAGCACAATTAACCTAACCAAGAATCCAGTCCACCATTCTAGGACTAAGTATATTGAAGTGTGCCACCACTTCATTAGGGATCATGTTGCTAGAGGAGATGTTGTACTCTCATTTGTAGAGTCCAAATCAAATATAGCGGACATTTTCACTAAACCACTCCCCGAGAATGAATTTAGTTTCTTAAGAAGGGAGTTGGGAATGTGTCGCGCTTCATAGACATCAAAATGCATTCAAAACCCTTGATGATCATTTCGAATTGTTGGGACACAATTGGGTAACTTTGGGGACATCTCACACAAACTATAAGGTTTACCAAAATATTTTTGTTTGCTAGATATGGGGTGAGATGCTAGGATCAACTAAATTTCTCGAAATGTCATTACATCCCTTGAGAAATTTGGTTGACGAGATAAAAATCACTTCGGTGACCAAGTATGGGGAAAACCAATGTATATCATATGTGTACTTGGCTCCATGATCATACATGGACATTCTAATCAAGGAAACATGATTGGAAACTTGAATTGGGTACAAACTTGTTTGAAATTGCTTGAATGTTTGTTGATTGAGTTTGACTCCACTTGAGTGGAGCAAAGTGTTTGTAAAACCCATAAGGACCTTTGATCCTTGTCCAGGGAGCAAGTTTAGTCGAGGGAACGCTTCCAAGATCGATATTCTTCATCAGATTGTTTCAGAAATCATCTGGAAATCTGAAACTGAAAGTTTCAGATCGTATTAGGAAATTTCAGGAAGCCTGATTGGTCACCGGACCGATCAGGGATATGACTGATCGATCCAACGGACCGATCCAGCTCCTGTGTGAAAAATTGTCAAAATCCACTGTGTTGGTCTAGATCGGTCCCCGGACCGATCTGACACCCTCTATGGTGATCGGTCCATATACCGATCAGAGGGGTCACAGAATACTTCGAGGGAAATTTTTACATCTTTCTGTGTTAGCCTGGATCGGTCCCCGGACCGATCTGGCACCCTGTGGGGATTGGTCCACAGACCGATCAGGGGGCTCACAGTAAGCTTCGCGAGCCTACTGATCGCATCCTGATCGATCAGCCGATCGATCAGGAGTCTGCCTGATCAGTCACCCGACCGATCAGGACCAGGCCAGTCCGATCAGGCCGGAGCCTGATCGGTCTGGGAGCTTACTGATCGAACGGTGATCCGTTCAATCGCATTAAATTGCGGTTGGTGGACCAATCCACCAACCAATTAACTTCGTGTATTCCCTTTCTCCTAAGCCCTAGCCGACCAAAACCCCTCAACGCCGAAACCATCTTTCCTTCTTCCTTGCGCGTGCGATTTCCCTTCTCTTGCTGTGCGTGTGAGTTCTCCCTCTCGCGGTTGGTGTTCTCAGCAGCGAGTTCATGATCTTGCAAGCTCATTTCTCCCTGCCTGCGTGAGCACTCGAGGCTCCTCTGCTCCTTGCGGTTTGGGTTCTCTCGAGCTCTCTAAGAACGTGCGAGTTCTGCAGCTTTCAGTCCATGGCACCTAAGTAAGGGTTCCGTCTTTCATCTTGTTGATTACTTCATATATCATAATATGTGGTGAACTAACCGTGATGTTTGTCTTTGGGGTTTACCTTGGGTGTGTGCCATGTGTCCTCCCATATGATCAACTCTTGTTTGATTTTTGATAAAATCTTACCTTTGTGATCCTCTATTTGTGTCACGATTGTGTTTACTGATTGGTTCATTAATCACACCTTCTCTTGACCAACTTGATCAAATCATAATCTTGTGATCATTTGATGGTATAATCTTGTGTCATGATTCGGTTTACCTACCTTGATCAAATCTGTTGCCATGATCAATTCTTCTAACCTTTAGGAAATCTTCCAAGGGAAAAGAATCCATGGAGGGAAGCTCTAAGGGCAAAGGCCCTTCATCATCTACACCCCCTTCAAGCCCTCCACCACCTCCACATACTCGATTTCAAAATATTCATTATGCTCTATCCTTTCAATGGCACACTTTCAAACTCATGCCATGTCGAACCGTGGACCAAACCTTCATTTACGAACATTGTTCGACGGTCCGGCAAATCATTGAACACTATGAACTTCAATCCGTTCTGTTTCTTGAGAGGCCAATCAACTTTGATTTGGTCTCTAAGTTTTATAATAATATGGTTAGTGGAGAGGGCACGGGGTGGAGGACCCGTGTCGCCAGTGTCGACCTTGATTTTAATCTATCTGCTTTCACTGCCTTTCTTGGTTGTCGCCGGTCCGAGAATGACTTTGCACTCTCCCCTTATCTTCCGGATCCCCTACCGGTTCCCTTTGATGGAGTCACCCCTGACTCTATCCATGAGTACTTTTTCGATCATCCCAGGTTGAGGGATCTCTGTGAGGTGACCAGTGACTTCCCTACATTTGTGCTCTCCGCCTTTCCCCCATAGATTATGTTTTGTTTAAAATTATCACTAATTGTCTCCTCCCGACTACTTCAAAACACCTAGACGAGATTCACTCTTTCCACTGCTTGATGCTCTACGGGATGCATCAGTAGTTAGATTTTGATCCAGTGACTTCCATCTACTTCTCCATCATTATCCACAGTCAGATATATGGTCAAACGGTTTACATGTCATTTGGCCATATCATCACGGCCTGGCTGGAGTCGGTTAGTATTGACGTTTCACAGGGCTGCATTGTACCCATGGTTCACCAGGACTGTCGACTTGATTGTCGCATGTTGGGCTAGTCTGGCATTGTCATCGGACCGCAGGGGCTGAGATGGAAGGATCGGAGATGAGTGGGGGAGTTACCGGGAGCAGCCCATGATCAGGAGCGGCCCGCTATTGCTGAGGATTACGATGAGTGGGCTCCTGACCTACGCTGGTAGGTTGCGGAGCTAGAGTGGACAATGCAGCACGAGCTACATATTTCCGAGCTCTGGCGATAGGAGGTCAGCTCAGAGTTTCAGTCCTTCGATCGCCGCCTAGATGCTCTAGCGTCCGATATGTCGGCGATTTGCTCACTACAGGAGACATGGTATGAGGAGTGGTACCATCATTCGTTTCCGGGAGCTGCAACCTCTGGCAGCACTCCACCAGGGGATGTCATATATATTGATGATTCCTCAGACGATGATGCCGCGGAGGATAGATGATGTTGACTATTCTGCTTTATGTCCCATTTGAGGGTTAAGGCTTGTGCTATTTTTGACTTTTATGGCCTTGTGCCGCATTTGCCTTGACTTTGATGCATTGGTATGCATCTATTTATTTGTCTGGTTTTGTTGTATGCTGCACTTGACTCTTCAGGCTCTGTTTGATGCCTTACTCCTATGACTAGTTTTGCTTATGCTTCATTCATCTGATATTATGCGTTGCTATGATCTTGCTTATGATGCCATGTTCATATGATCCATATGATTACTTTGCCATGACTTATCTTTATCATATGTGTTCATATGTTTATCAAAATAATTCAATCATACCTTTATTATTTTGGGATACCCCTAGGGTTGAGGGGGAGTATGTTTAAACTTAACAGCCCCTCTAGACCCTTTTCGATGTTCGACAAAGGGGGAGAGTGTGGTTGGTCAAGTTTAGGATGATTATATTGTAGGGAGAGGATCCTGATTCCCCTATGCTTCTGAAAGTTGACAAACTGATTTCGAATCCCTAAACTTAAAATCGGGTTGTCAAACAACAAAAAGGGGAGATTGTAGATGTAGTCTGACCCTGATTTATGTTTTGGTGTTGACATCGATTTTAGTTTAGGTTGATGATTATGATTATGATTAAGTCCTAATCGGAGATTAGGCATGGAGTGATTGGAAAATCCTAGCTTGGAGTGCTAGGTGTTGAAAAGTCCTAACCTGGAGGGTTAGGTGTGAAAAATCCTAGCTTGGAGGGCTAGGTGTTGAAAAGTCCTAACTTGGAAGGGTTGGGTGAAAAGTCCTAGCTTGGAGGGCTAGGTGAAAAGTCCCAACTTGGAGGGTTAGGTGAAAAGTCCCAACTTGGAGGGTTAGGTGAAAAATCCTAGCTTGGAGGGCTAGGTGTGGAAAAGTCCTAATTCGGAAGGGTTGGGTGAAAAGTCCTAGCTTGGAGGGCTAGGTGAAAAGTCCTAACATGGAGGGTTAGGTGAAAAGTCCCAACTTGGAGGGTTAGGTGAAAAAGTCCTGGCTTAGAGGGTCAGGTCCTAGCTTGGAGGGCTAGGTTGGATGAAATCCTGGCTTGGAGGGTCAGGTCCTAGCTTGGAGGGCGAGGTTGGGTGAAACCCTAGCTTGGAAGGCTAGGTTGGAGCCCTTGGATCGGTCTGGTGATCGATCAGGGAAGTTGGCACGCTGCTCCTTCGTGGATCGGTCTGGTGACCGATCCAGCGATGACTGATCGGTCTGGTGACCGATTAGGGAGCCCACAGTGAGGTTGGAAACCTACTGCTCGACTCCTAATCGGTCTGGTGACCGATCAGGGAGTGGGCAATTCACTCACTACTTGGCTCCTGATCGGTCTGTGACCGATCAGGGAGTGTGCAGTTCACCCACTGTTTTGCTCCTGATCGGTCTGGTGACCGATCAGGGAGCACACAGTGAGGTTGAGTTCCCCTGCTGCTCTGCTCCGGATCGGTCCGGTGACCGATCAGGGAGCATATAGTAGATTTTGGGAACCTTACTGATCTTCTCCTGATCGGTCCAGTGACCGATCTGGATCACTGTACAGATCGTTCCGCAGAACGATCAAGTGTCGTAGACTCCATCTTACAACCGATCAGGCTGGAGCCTGATCGGTCATGAAGCTACCTGATCGGTCTGGTGACCGATCAGGTCACAACCTGATCAGTCTGGTGACCGATCAGGCCTGTGTCGCCGTGAAAGCTGGGAGTCCCAGCAAAGCGGTGGATCAGTCTGTTGACCGACCCACGAGCCCTGGATCGGTCCAGTGACCGATCATATTAATTCAAATTGCACTGTCAGACGCTCTGATCGCGTCTGAACCTATCTGATTCTCTACGCTTGATCTCTGAAACTTGATTTTCTACTTGATATGTGTGCTAATGCTCTGATTAAGTGTGCAGGTGACAGGGATGGATTCAAACACTCAAGGAGAGTCAATGGAAGCCTTTCCTTGGAGCAGGTCTGTACATTTGTCATCTCAGGTTGCAACAGTTGGAGCTGCTGACTGGAGCTTGGCTGAGGGAAGCTCAGGGAGTCCAGGGAAAGCTCAGTGGTAGCTGGCGTTGGCAGGTGAGCAGCTGGAGGCTGCAGTGAGATGGTGTCACCTGACGTTCAATGGAGAAACAAAAGGAGCGTAGCGGAGAAGAGCAGGGTAGAGTTCAAGGAAGTGACTACTGGCTTGAGTTCTTGCTGCGCGATCGTTTTCGCCACACTTTTCTTGAGCGATCTGCTGTTCCATCATCTTGAGCAAGCAACTATGATCTTTGAAGCAACCCTCTGTTACTTGGGCACTTGGGAGAAGAGAAACAAGAAGCTTGAGTCCATCAGCGAGAAGACACGAAGAGGAGAGTCTTGCGTGAGATCTGCGCTGGGTGGAGCTCAGAGAAGTTTGCTTGTGTTCTTGTGGTTCTAAGTGCTAAGTAAGATCCTTCTTGTATTTCCTATATTTTATACTTCATCATCTTGAAACGCTGTGGGGAGGTTACTCCACCGAGAAGGAGGTTGCTTACTATCCGAATTTTTCGGGGCTTGATCTGCCGACGATCAAGGGATCACCCACCTTACGGGCACGCCAAGGAGTAGGGGCAAGTTATCCCCGAACCTTGTAAATCCTCTTGTTAGCGTTCTTGTGTTTGCTCATAGTTTAGGGTTTAGTTTTCTGCAAATACTCTGTTTTATTGTGCTTCCGCTGTGCTACTAACGTGTGAGTTGCAGAAAAATCATTAAGTGCTAAAGTTTCAAGTGTGTGGCTATATTCACCCCCCCTCTCTAGCCATCCGAGTTCCAACACTGAAGACATCCAACCAAGTATATGTGTACCTGCAACCCTGCACACTCACATACACATATTAGTCCAACATGAAATCCTAACTTAATTATATTGACACACACATCAAAACCCATGATCCTCTAGATCATACTTAGGCCGATTGCCCCAACAATCTCCCCTTTTTGATGTATGACAATATGTTTAAGTTAGGTAAAACAACAATAGCAATTGAAAATTAACAGCATAGTACATTAAGAGACATACACATGTCCTCCCCCTTAACCTATGCCCTCCACATAATTTTCAATTCTTACTCACAACCCCAAGTTAAGTTATACCCAACATAACACCACAAGCTCTCCCATGTCAAATTAAACCTAACTTAACACCACAAGTTCTCCCCCTTTGACACCATCAAAAAGATTGCCCCAAGCAATCCTACCCCTAGTGTCAAAAAGAACTCAACCTATTTCTGAAAACCCCTCAGAAATCAACAAACCAGAAAGATCAGTTGACTGATCCAACATCAGTCGACTGGTACCCTTAATTTGCAAACTTACCGAAACATCAGTCGACTGCCCCAGGGGCAGTCGATTGATACAGCCTATTTTTGAATTTCTAGTCCAAATTCAGAAACTCCTAGAAAATTCCATAAAATTCAGAAAAATGTAAAACATTGCAAGCATATTTGTTAGGATATAATCTACCCTAGAAAAATATGGTTTCGTGAAAAATACCAAATATGCTTGACTTTTAGTACAAACTCCAATTCTTTCAAAATGTATCAATACGTATCAAGTTTCAAGCCTACATTTGATTCTATGTGTTTGCCAAACCTATCCTAGACCATTTCAACCCTAGAATTGTTTCCAAATCTCCTCCCTTTCCTTTATGTATTCTCAAGATGATACAACCTCCCCCTTCTTGTCCCTTGTCTGTAGATAAACACGCATTAATCAACCTTTTCTTACATTTCATGATATTAATAAAGCATTATTTCAATTATCAAATCATGAACTAAAAATTCATAAAACCAATATAAAAACATGAATTCCAAGTTTCATACAAAAGTTAAAATAAAGCACAAGGAAGTCACAAGGGTCGTGGCCCCGAAGTCATCAAATATTACATAACACAAAATAAGTGTTTGAGAGATAAATATAAAATCCAACCATACACTCTCAACACTAAAGTCATCAAATCAATCCAGCTGAATCACATGTCGTCGCCTAGAGGAGGAGGAGGAGGAGGACCCTGGTATGCCAGATTCCACTACTGCAATATCACGTACATCTCTGCCTGCTGCTGCTGCATGTTAATCTGGCGTTGCTGAAATGTGTGAAAGTCCTCCTTAAGCCCATGTACCTCTGACTGTAGCTGGGAGAACTGCTCCTGTGTAACCCCACCAACAGCAGCCTCCTCATCATCATTTGAGCTCGAAGAATCAGGACGACGTTGCCAGATGATCTCCTCCTCATGTTTCTCATCCCAGCTAAAAAGAGCTGTCGAGACCCTATCTGATGATAGTCCTTAGACAACTCATGAACCTGACCCTCGGTGACTCTAACCCCTCTAGACTGAAAGAATTCGGACAAAACATGACTGAACGACATGTACAGCTTCCTATTGATATCATGAGAGAAATAAACAATGGATACAAATACCTGGTGGGCTATGTCGATGTCCAATCTCCTCTCTAGGGCATACATCATCACCAAGTGGGGAAGTCGAACTTCGACCGCCCCTTGGTGACAATCGAAAGAATGCAGTCTATGACAACCTTATACAAGACATTACTAACCGGGCTCATGTTTTTGGCAACAAAGATACGATCTCGAGTACAACGAGGTCTGTTAAAATAATACCGGTGGATCTGATCTATGGTGACACCTGGTAAGGTTAAAGGCTTAACGACTGTGGGAAAACATGTAAACTGGCTATTGAAACTCTACATCCTAAAAATGATCGCCACACGTCAGATGTGAATGGAATGGTAATCCCATGTACCATTGACTCATATACCTCGTTCTGGGCATCAGTAGATGTAAGGTTGGCATAGAATTCCTTTCATATATCAAAATTGATAAAATGCTGACAATAGACCAGTTGTTCTAACCCAAAATATGTAATGATCTCAATGATGTGGGGGTGATATCCTAGAAATATGATTGGTTGAGGTAGTGGCAATTCATTAAGATGAAAGACGCACTGTTAACAACTTTCCGACACTCCTCGGAATGAAACCGAGGTCCCTCCTAACCTTGGTGAGATGACCCCTCACCCTTTTGCCTCTTATGTGCAACCCTAAGATGTGACATACCAATGCATGTACCAAAACCACCACATAAAGAGAGAAAACAAGGAAAACCAAGCAAATACGGCAAATTAGTTCCAAATCATGTACTAAATGGGAAAAAAATCAAACTATATCAGTCATTACCGTTTTCCTGCTCGTTTCATGATAAGGGTTGATGAAGATCGATTTGAGAGGAGAGGTTTTACTAACCCTAGGTTTAGATCTGAGGTAGGAGGAGGCTAGGAAAGTATTTTTAGGGCATGGGAACGCCTTAGATCACAAGGAGAGGTCGGGGAAGATGCAAACTTGCAGGGGGTTGGCACCGAAAACCCTAGGTTCGGCCACTCCCACGCGGCCTTTCTTTTAAAAATCCTCGCATACCAGTCGACTGCCCCAGGGGTAGTCAACTGCGAAACTAAACCGAAAGTTCAGTCGACTGCCCTGCCCTAGGGCCAGTCGACTGGTAATTTTAAAATCTCAGTTTCTAATTTACACTAGGCTAGTCGACTGGTTCTGAACCAGTCGACTGGTACCCTGATTTCAACTCCCCAGTCCTAATTTCAGAAATACATAATTAATTTCAAAAATCTCCAAAAAATCTAAAATTTCGTGAAGAGATTTGTGGAACATATGGTAATTAAGAAAAATATTGTCCGGAATAAATCTATTATCAATCCTAAGATTGGCATGAAATTCAAAACTACCTGAATAGTGTCATTGAAACTTAACTAAAAGTTCTAACTTTGATCTCTTCTTGATGCCTCTTCTCATACTAGTTGGTGCCGAAAGCACCAAAGTTACACCTGTGTTTTGATAATGGCAAAGGGTTCAGAAGTTAAGGTTTTATTGTGATCTAACAATGCTACTCAAGTGTGCAGGAAAAGTCCTAGGTTCACTAGGCACCTAAGTCCTGACATAAGGTAGGGCAATAAGTCGTGGTCGTGGACTGGGCACCGAAGACCTGGCGAGTGAAGCTCGGTAATAAGTCCTAGTCGTGGACTGGGCACCGAAGACCTGGTGAGTGAAGCTGGGCAACAAGTCCTGGTCGCAGACTGGGCACGAAGACATGATCCAGGGGATTGGGCAAAAGTCCAACCGGAGGAGCCGGTTGGCAAAAAGGTAAACTCTCCTGAGAGGAGTAGGTGAGAGTGAATTCCCCGTAGGAGGGAACATTATGCGTCGGTTCGACCTAGGGTTTCATTTCGGAAGCCCAAAGTCAGAACCAAGACAGCTCAGGTTGTCAATCATGCTTAAATAATATTATATTGTTTATTATTTGTGTTTTGGAACTAACCCTGGTTGTAGGAACGAAGGGTGAAAGTTTTCTGCTCCCAGGCACCTCAATGGTGTCAGGCGCCAGTTTGACCAGGCGCCTGCGTTGATATAGGCGCCCCAGACAAGGGTGTTTCCAAGCCAATCGAAGCAAGCTGCCACATCATCAATTGAGGCGCCTGTGTTCATACAGGCGCCCAGTCAATTCAAGAACCCCAGTTGAAGGGATATGCGCTGGCCAAGTCTGCGGATGGAGTTTCTCGCAGGGAAGGCCACGTGTCAGGCGCCCCCTTCAACACAGGCGCCCCAGTGACTGCTATATAAAGGGGTTCACCCCCTTGGCTTCAAATACAACTTCTTGCTACACATTCTTTCAAGCGCTCTGCTCCAAATGCTCCGTGCTCAAGACTCAAGCGCCAACGACGACCCGGGGCTCTGACATTCAAATTTCTCCGATCGTCGGTTTAATCATTTTTATAAGTGTTGTATTTTAATTCTATATTCGAACTTTAAGTTGTAATAATTTTACGCAATATATAATTGTCCATCGTAAACGGTCAAGGACCGTGGGCCTTGGAGTAGGATCCGACCGCGACTCCAACCCAAGTAAAACAAACGTGTTAGCATTGATTTGTTTTTTCCGCTGCATAATTACATTATGTTTTCCGAAAAATTATCGATCGATATTCACCCCCCCCCCCCGTCTATCGACTCATACCGATCCCACAAGTGGTATCAGAGCAGGTGGCTCAAATCTGGTGCAACCACCAGTTGAGCATTTTTTTCATTTTTTTAAAAAAATCATTCGTATTTTTTTCGTTAATCGAGGTTGGTGCAACACCACTCGATTTTTTCCTTATTACTATTTTCTGCCGCACTACTAATCCAAGACTTAGTCTTGGGACGAGTTTTTTTTGTAAATTTATTTTCAATTTAATTAAATGACCATACAAGAGGGATACAGCACCGCAAGACCACCTCTCTTCAGCAGAGAAGATTTCTCCTACTGGAAGAGTAGGATAGAAGTCCGCCTGAAAACTCAAGTGGACATGTGGATCATCATCTGGTCTGAACTGGAGATACCTAAAAATGCATAAGGCGTGGTGCAACACTACACTGAGTGGGACGGTCCACTAAAGAAGAAGATCGAGGACGACGCTAAAGCAACACAGACACTACAATGTGGCCTGACGAAAGAAGAGTTGAACCGTGTCAGACCCTTCAGCAGTGCGAAGGAACTCTAGAACAAGCTGATTGAGCTACACGAAGGTACATCGGATACACGAATCAGCAAAAGGGATCTGTTACTCAACAGACTCTACACGATAAAGATGCACGATGGCAAAACTGCAGCATAGCTCCACGCAAGGATCCAGGAGCTGATGAATGGGCTGCACACCATAGGTCACAAGATTGAAAATCGTGACCTAATAAGGTATACCTTAAACACATTCCCGAGAAACACACTGTGGGCATCTATGGTGGATGCCTACAAGGTTTCCAGGAATCTTTCTGAAATAAAATTAGATGAACTATTTTCTGAGTTAGAATTACATGAACAAACTAATACTGCATTGGTCGAGAAGAGTATTGTGTTTGTTGCAGGTAAAACTCAAGGAAGAACTCAGAAGAAGAAGCCTCAACCAGTACCCGAGTCCGACTCAGACTCGGAATCAGACGATAAGGAAGGGGATCGTCCAAAACTGGTCTGGCTAGCTCACGACTATTACAAGGATCTCAAAAACCAATCAAACAAAAAGAAGTCAAGCCGGAAGAAGGAAGATCCATCTGAACTCTCGACGAGCCAGAAGAGCAAAGGTAACATCACCTGCTAAGAGTGCAACAAAAAGGGACACTTCAGATCATAGTGCCCCAACCTAAAGGAGAACAAAAAGGCTCGGAAGAAGAAGGCTCTTCAAGCCACCTGGGACAAGTCATCCTCTGAAGAAGAAGAAGAAGCTCCGCACTCGAATCTCCTCGCTTTGACCGCCTCGGAAAACATCGACTCCGGAACTGAATCAGAATCGGACGAGGACGTCAGCACCAGAAAATTCTCAATCTCGGAGGACGGACAAATCACGGTAAGAGGTTACCCAGAATCTAAAGTATATGATTTAATTTCTTATTTATCTCGCAAATTGGAGAAAGCCAACATCCGGGTTGAAACCCTCCGACAGGAAGTCAAACTCTTGAAGGAGGAAGTCAACTCGAGTTCCTTGACTGAACCAGTTCAAGAAGGAAACTCAACTCAAGTTCAAAAACTTGAGGAAGAGAATTCCTTCTTGAAAACTCAAGTCAAGGAACTCAGAGCCTTAGAATGATTCACTTCGGGTTCTAAGGGTCTTGACATGATTCTTGGAAAACAGAAGTCCGTTCTTAATCGATCTAGATTAGGCTATCGAACCAAATCGAGGCAACGCTCGTATTATTCAGTATTGAACCAACCTAGAACCCGAGTCCAAGCATGGGTCCTAAAGCTATGTTTGAATAAACAAGCTAGACCAAATCAAGATTGGATCCCCAAGGACAAGATTCACATCTTGCCTAACCCTTATCGAGGCTTCAGTCCAGGGGGAGCCAATATAAAAACCATCTTCATAATAAGATGATATTTTTTTAATTGCATGCTTATTGCTTGTTCATTTTTTTTGTAATTTTATTATCTTGTTTAGAATTAGGAATGGTTAGTTTAAGGACAAAAGATTTGCTTAAAATTTGAACAACATAGTATTAGGTGGAGGTGAGATGATAGTATGTTAGGGAAGCCCTTCTAATAAGGTCAAGTAAGGTAAGGTGTACCCTACTTGATCTGTTTAGTCTAGTGGAACTAGCCGAAGCTACCGATCCAAAACCTAAGCTAGTTAGACCAAAATTTTTCAAGAAGTAATTTGAAAATGAATTTTCAGTAAAAGACTTTGTCAAGGAAAGGGTTGTTGCTCCAATAAGGCTACGGCCAAAGAAGGCCTCTGTGTCTCGCCAAGACCTAGAAGCTAATTATCGAAACTCAAATTCAATTTACTATTTGATAAATTTGAATCTAACACAAATTTTAATTAAATCGTAGATTCAACATCCTTTCAAAATTAATAATCTTAACTCTACAATTTTTTAAAAAATTAATTCAATACTTTCAAAATTAATTGTGTTTTAAAAATTAAACATTTTTTTTAAAACCTGTCTCACAAAAACCCATAAGGTCAACATGCTTGATAACGTTAGATGTCGGTGAGACAAATTAGGTAGTGAAATTCAATTCAAGCTATCCCTACCTCTAATGGATCCAAATCAATACATACTTTATGTGTAGGAACATAAAGATTTGGACCAGTGGATGTTGGATAGTGGATGCTCCAGACACATGACTAGGGATAAATTGAAGATCACCAAAATCAAGTTCAAAAACCTAGGCTCAGTAGCATTTGGCAACAATGCTACACTTAAAGTAATTGGATCATGTAACATTGAACTTAACTCAGATTTTATCATTAAGAAGGTATTATTGGTTGAAATTTTCAAATTCAATTTGCTTAATATTAGCCAACTCTGTGATACTGGTTATCTTGTTACCTTCACCAACTTTGACTGCCTTATTAGAAATCTACAAGACTCAGAAATAACACTTAAGGGTAGTAGGAAAAACAATGTTTACACCATTAATCTACACGTAGTGCCCAAATATTTTCTAACTCAAGTAGAAGAAACTAACCTTTGGCATAGGAGACTAGGCAACACTCACACCAAATTGATTTCAAAAGTAACTTAACTTGGATTAATTAAAGGTGTACCTAAAATCAAGAACATTGACAATACAATTTGTAATTCATGTCAACAAGGCAAACAAACCAAGTCAACTCATAAACCAACCCAATCAGACTTAACCCAAACCACACTTGAGCTCCTACACCTTGACCTATTCGATTCACATGGAGCCAAGCCACTAAGAGCGAATCGGTACTGCTTAGTAATCATCGACGATTACTCTAGATTCACCTGGGTTAGGCTCTTAAAAACTAAGGATGAAACCTTTAATTCATTTAATAACTTATGCAAAATGATTGAAAATCAAAATTATACAAAAATTAAAAGACTTAGGAGTGATCATGGGGGAGAATATGAAAATCAAAAGTTTAAAGAATTTTGTAAAATTAATGGGTATATCCATGAGTTTTCCTGACCTAGAACTCCCCAACAAAATGGGATAGTTGAGAGAAAGAATAGAACCCTTCAGAAAGCCGCTAGGACCATGCTCAATGAATATAACCTAACCAATCAATTTTGGGCAGAAGCGATAAATACAGCGTGTTACATTCAAAATAGGGTCTTAATTAATAGAAGACACAATAAGACACCCTATGAACTTTATTATCATAGATTACCTAATTTACACTATTTAAGGGTTTTTGGGTGCAAAGTCCATATTTTGAATACTAAGGACTACCTAGGTAAGTTCCAATCAAAATCAACCCCAGGGACTTTCTTAGGATATTCAACAACTAGTAGAGCCTATAGGGTTTACAATAGACAAACCCACAAAATTGAGAAAACTACCAACTTAATCTTTGACGAAGATGTTGAATTAAAATCTGACAATCAAAATCTAAACAAATCAAATCTTGATCAAGATGATAATGAACTATCAATTGAACCATTAAATGAACTATCAATTGAACCAACTACTGAGGTATCAACTGAACCAATAACTGAACCAACCCAAGCAGTTGAACCAAACACTGAACCAAACCGTCCGACCGGACCTGAGGCTGAACCTAGTTTTAGAAGAACAAAGAAACCCAGACTCAATCATCCATCTAACCAAATCATGGGTGATCCAACCTTAGGAGTCAGAACTAGGTCTTCTTATAGAAATCTTAGTCAGATCACACTTATTTAAAAAATTGAACCTAAGACTATAGAAGAAGCCATACCTGACCCAGATTGGATCATAGCAATATAAGAAGAGCTAGCCCAATTTGAGAGAAACCAAGTCTAGGACTTAGTACCTAAACCTGAGGGTAAATCAATAATAGACACTAAGTGGATTTTTAGAAACAAACTAAATGATCAAGGGAAGATTGTGATAAACAAAGCCCGCTTAGTAGCTAAAGGGTTTAGTCAAGTCGAAGGGTTAGATTATGATGAAACCTATACCCCAGTAGCCAGACTTGAATCAATTAGAATGTTATTAGCTTTTGCAGCCCATAAAGGGTTTAAACTATACCAAATAGATGTCAAGTCTGTCTTTCTTAATGGGTTCATAAAAGAAGAAGAATATATAGGGCAGCCCCCAGGATTTGAGGACCTAGACAAACCTGAATATGTATTCAAGCTTAGGAAAGCCCTTTATGGGTTAAAACAAACGCCTATGGCATGGTATGAACGATTATCAACTTATTTAATTTCTAAGGAATTTAACCAAGGTCAAATTGACTCCGCATTATTTGTTAAAACCTTAGAAAAAGATATATTCATTGCACAAATATACGTTGATGATATAATATTTGGATCTACAAATTCCAACTTTTTAAAAGAATTTGTCAAAATTATGGAAGGCAAATTTGAAATAAGCTTGGTAGGTGAGCTCAACTTTTTCTTAGCTCTATAAATTAAACAAACTAGGGATGGTAACTACATTCATCAATCCAAATATGCAAAAGAACTAATAAAGATATTCAAAATGGACAATTCTAAAAGCTTAAGTACTCCTATGGCTACAAATGTCAAAATAGATAATGACTCTGAGGGTAAACCAGTTGACCCAAAATTATACCGAAGTATGATTGGTAGCTTACTGTACTTAACTGCTAGTAGACCTGATATTTTGTTTTCTTTAGGAATGTGTGCTAGATACCAAACCTGTGCTAAGGAATCCCACTTAGCAGCACTAAAAAGAATTCTAAGGTACATTAAGGGTACCCTAAATGTAGGTATTTGGTATCCTAGGACTTCCACTTTTGAATTATCAGGATATTCTGACTCTGATTATGTCGGTTGTAAATTAGATAAAAAGAGTATAAGTGAAAGTTGTCAATTGTTAGGAAATAGTCTAGTCAGCTGGTGCAATAGAAAGCAACACTCCGTAACTTTGTCCATAACTGAAGCAGAATATGTTGCCCTAGGAGAGTGTGTAGCACAACTTTTATGGATGATGCACACTCTTAAGAATTTCCAGCTTGACTATACCCAAACCAAAGTATTTATTGACAACATTAGTTCAATCAATCTGACTAAAAATCTAATTCATCACTCCCGAACCAAACATATTGAAGTAAAACATCTCTTTGTTAGGGATCACGTAGCCAGGGGTGAAATTGTACTTATGCATATGGACTCAAAATCTAATTTAGCTTACATCTTTACTAAACCCTTACCTGAATCTGAGTTTAGCTTACTAAGAAGGTAGTTAGGGTTGTGCTTAGTAGAATAGGACTGTTCTAAATTGTTTTCAAAAAATTTTCATATTTTTCGAAAATTAGCATCTAATTTTTTTGAAAAATCATTTCTTTATTAAGTCTTGAAATTTGAAATTATTTTCCGACTTAGTTTTTCAAAAACCTATCCCCTTCAAAACTAGGGTTTTTGCGCAAATGAACTTAGCTTAGGATTTAACCCTAGAATTGCATGCACCAATAGATCTAGAAGTCAGCATCTCACAAGCACCTTAGGGTACTTTGATTGATAACCTAGACTGGGTTGAGATGCTTAGGTCTATGCCTTGATTCAAGATACTTTAAGTCAGTGCATCTGTAATAATTGGGGCGATAAATACACTTGAACAGCAATCAAGTTAAGTGTTCAAGCTTAGTAAATCTAACTTGATCAAATCACTTAACTTGACTAAATCTAGTGAAAACTACTGTTATATAACAGTTAGTAAGTAGCTAACTGGGTTAGACAGGACCCGAACAAGTTCAGATTAATTGGTTTGGTCCTTTTTCTTGCTTGAATTCACTAGAGTTGGTTCAATACGAATTTACAATTTCTTTTAACTAGCTCTAATTCGAAATTGACTTGCAATGGGTTTTTATCAATATTTTTTGATATATGGCAAAGGGAGAGAGAGAAAAAAAGGAGTGTAAAAATTTTCAAATATTTCAAATTTTTATCTTTTTCCAAAAAGTAAAGTTAAATTCAATATAGATGTTGTTTTCAAAGATATATCTTACTTAAGCGCACAAAATGGTCTGAGCAAATTTTTCTAAGTAAAATGGTCTTAAAATTTTTTTTGATAGACTTTTCTAAGTTGAATTTTTAAGTGCTCAATTTTTTTAAGTAAATTTTTTTTTCAAAGTGCACTTGTCTAAGTAATTTTTTTGTGCATTTTCTTTAAGAAAAATCTTTTCCAAATGCATTTTTTAAGCAAAAGTTTCCTAAGTAATTTTCTAAGCAAAAGTTTCCTAAGCAAAATGTTTAAGTGCACAAAACCTTTCAAGTAGAATACTTTTCGAAGTGCACAAAATTTTTCTCTAAGTGGAAATTTTCAAGTGAAATATTTTTTGCAAAATTTGGCTAAGTGAATTTGTTTAAGTAAAATTTTATTAAGAGAAATTTTTTCAAGTGAATTTTTTTTGTTTGCAAAAATTGGCTTAATTGAAAATTTTCTAAGTATAAATTTTGTGCAAAAATTGGCTTAAAATGAAATTTTTTTTCTAAGTAAAAAGTTTGCAAAAAAAATTTGGATTTTTTTTTTTGCAAAGCCTTTTTGTTAAGTGAAATTTTTCTAAAGTAAAATTTGGGCTTGCAAATCATTTTCTAAAAACTATACTGTGTAAAGTTTTTTTAGGCAAATACTTTGCTTTATTTTGAAAAACACTTAGTCAAAATTTTAAAACACTTTTGAAACTGCATATCATTGAGAGCTTCAGGAGGAGAATATCTATTTCAGGGGGAGTTTAGTAAATGGTTTTTTTGTAACCTCCTTGATAAACATGCTTGTTATTTTAAACATGTTTGTGTGCTTTAATGGTTTAAACATAACTTTTTGAACCTGGTTGTCATAAATCAAAAAGGGGGAGATTGTTAGTGCCGGAAGCACCAAAGTCAAACCTGTGTTTTGACAATGGCAAAGGGTTCAGAAGTTAAGGTTTTATTGTGATCTAAGAATGCTACTCAAGTGTGCAGAAAAAGTCCTAGGTACACTAGGCACCTAAGTCCTGACATAAGGTTGGGCAATAAGTCTTGGTCGTGGACTGGGCACCGAAGACCTGGTGAGTGAAGTTGGGCAATAAGTCCTGGTCGTGGACTGTGCACTGAAGACCTGGTGAGTGAAGTTAGGCAATAAGTCCTAGTCGCGGATTGGGCATGAAGACCTGATCCGGGGGATTGGGTAAAAGTCCAACCGGAGGAGCCGGTTGGCAAAAAGGTAAACTCTCCTGAGAGGAGTAAGTGAGGACGCGTTCCCCGTAAGAGGGAACATTAGTCGTCGGTTCGACCTAGGGTTCCATTTCGGAAGCCCAAAGTCAGAACCAAGACAGCTCAGGCTGTTAATCATGCTTAAATGATCTAATATTGTTTATTATTTGTGTTTTAGAACTAACCCTGGTTGCAGGAACGAAGGGTGAAAGTTTTCTGCTCCAAGCGCCTCAATGGTGTCAGGCGCCTGTTTGACCAGGCGCCTGTGTTGATACAGGTGCCTCAAACAAGGGTGTTTCCAAGTCAATCGAAGCAAGCTGCCACATCATCAATTGAGGCGCCTGTGTTCATACAGGCACCCCAATTAGCTCACGCGCCCCAGTTGAAGTGATAAGCGCTGGCCAAGTTTTCGAATGGAGTTTCTCGCAGGGAAAGCCACGTGTCAGGTGCCCCCTTCAACACAGGCGCCCCAGTGACTGCTATATAAAGGGGTTCACCCCCTTGGCTTCAAACTCAACTTCTTGCTACGCATTCTTTCAAGCGCTCTGCTCCAAATGCTCCGTACTCAAGACTCAAGCGCCAACGACGACCCACAGCTCCAACATTCAAATTTCTCCGGTCGTCGGTATAATCATTTTTTCAAGTGTTGTATTGTAATTCTATATTTGAACTTCAAGTTGTAATAATTTTACGCAATTTAAAATTGTCCATCGTAAACGGTCAAGGACCGTGGGCCTTAGAGTAGGAGCCGACCGCGACTCCGAACCAAGTAAAACAAACGTGCTAGCATTGATTTGTTTTTTCCGCTGCACAATTACTCTAAGTTTTTCGAAAAATTGTCGATCGATATTCACCCCCCCCCTCTATCGACTCAAACCGATCCCACAATACTTAACCAAAATACATTCTTAGCATTGATTTATATGACATCTACATGTTAAAAACTAATTTTCACACAATATAAGTCTACTTTCATCTTTTCTTCCACAAAACTCCTTTTAATGTGTCAATTCTCTAGGATTAAGACTAACATTAGCCTTCCAAACCCTTCGGCATATTTCATAGTCCATCTAATCTCCTAGAAGAACTCCTCCTGAGATCCATTGACCATGGATCCCATTTTGACTTCTAGAGCTTTCCTTGAGCTCTCCTTAGTCACCTCCCTAGGTGACTCATTAATAAAGGTAAGACCACACCGGTGTACCTCCGGTGCTTCTTGATCTTCAACTCTCACTCTCTTGACCTTGTATACCTTTTTCTAGGCTAAGTTCTCCTTCTCCCCTTTAAATGGCTTTTCCTTGCCATTTTTGGTCTTTCCCTTGCTATAATCATAGGGCATCCTTGAATATGCCTTTCTACTAACATTTGACCCCCTAGATTGGTATCCTAGTCCCGGCCTACCATTTCTATGGTGTTGATCATTTGGTATCATGCTTAATCCCTTGGATCCCCTAATGAGTTTATCTAGATTCTTTTCTAACTTATCAAGCTTTGCCCTTAAAGCTTGATTTTCCTTCTCTAGGTTCCTAACCTTAGTATCACCATGACCATTTTGATCATTCTTATATCTACCCATTTTCTAGGCATGTGTCTCTCTTTCTTAGGGTTAATGCCTTGGTCCTTAGGTCTAAAAGCCCTAGATTTATCATGAACCATGGATTCTTTAGAATTTTGGCACGCAATGTTATTTCTATTTTTATCATGATACTTGAAATCAAAATTACGCATAGGCAAGCAATCATTAATATTTCTAGTACTCATAAAAACATTTGAAGCATACGTAAAGTCAGGGATTACCTCCCTTACCATTGTAGCTCCCTCTTGATGTGAACTTCTCTTCTTTTCCTCTTTTTTCCATCTTCTTAAATGCTCCATTTTCTTGAGCTCTCCTTTTCTTGGACATTGGGTGTGGTAATGTCCTAGCTCCCCACAAGTGTAGCACCTATTGTGCTTCTTTTCTTTCTTTTCCCTACAACCCACATTAGATTTTAAATGAATGGACCCGGGTTTAGGGTTTACCTCCTTTTTACCTAGTGGACACTTGTCCTTGTAGTGTCCCTTCTTGTTACATCCAAAGCATATGATGTGGTCTTTGGTTCTTACTTTGGTGGAGGTAGTAGCTTCTTCTAGCTCCGATATTGAAGTGGGTCTCTCCTCCCCCTCAATCCTTGAGGTGGAGAACTCTTCTTCTTCCCTTGATGAAGTAGATGATCTCTCACTCTCTTGAGCCACTTCACTTGATGCAATGGATGAATTTCTTTCCTCTTCTTCTTCTTGAGCCATTGATCTCGCTTCCTTGGGCTCTTCCACTATTTGAGCTTGTGTAGGGTTTTCATGAAAATCTCCCAACTTGTTCCATAGCTCATATGCATTTTCGTATGCACCTACACCACTCAATACATTTTTAGGCAAAATATCAATTAAGATCTCAATTACCTTCTTATTGGCCTTTGATTGACTTTGTTTCTCCTTAGTCCAATATCTAGGTCGAAGTCTTTTTCCATGCTTATCTCTTGGAATTTCGAATGGCTCTTCTAGTATCATCATGCACTCCCAATTCATTCCAAACCAAGTCTTCATCCTTGTCCTCCAATAGTCAAAATCTTTGCGATCATAAGGAGGTGGGACATTGATGTCATCACCCAACTTGTCTTCTATCGTCATTTCCTCTAGCTTGTGCTCTCTCGGCGGTTAGTCCGTAGATGAGCGACCTTTGCTCTGATACCACTTGTTAGGGTCGTGACCGTCAAGCTAGAGGGGGGTGAATAGCTTCTTTCGATTTTCTTTCTATAATCGTTAGTGCGCAAGCGGAATAAACTTAATAAAAACAAAAACTAATGAATAAGAATGACACCCCGATGTACGTGGTTTGGAGATGATGCTCCTACTCCACGGCAGTACGTAAGGTGGACGATCCCTAATCCTTCGGTGGATGATTCCCGGAGCACCTCTGGCTAGATCTCGTCACTCCTTGTGGGTGGAGAAACCTCACCACAACACTTGTACACGACCTGAGCAATATAGGCTACTAACTAGCTCTATCTAAGCAGGTTTCGCCAAGAAGAAACGGCCTTAAACGAGCTCCCTTAAATAGAGCTTGAGGTTGAAATGACCGTTGCCAGTCGACTGCCCCAGGGGCAGTCGACTGGCCTTACTTGAATTCGAATTTCACAGCGTGACCCTTCTAATTCCGGCCATATCAGTCGACTGCCCCAGGGGCAGTCGACTAGTCCTTCCCTAAGCCTAGGGTTACCCTTCCCGAGTACATTTCTCTCCGCACTCGAATCCTCCCAGCTTAGTTCCCGAGTACAATCACTCAACACTCGGACTCTCACGACCTAGTTAACTCTTCAAATAGCAGTATCGATTTGTTGCCTTCACGCCCTCTTCATCTTCGGCTCTCGTCCCTCAGATGCGCACGCAAGCCCTCGGCTTGCGTCCGTGCCATCCTTCACACATGCCTCGAATTCCGCATCTCTCACCTCATCATCTCTACTCCAGCAGCCTTGATCTATCGCCTTCAAGCCTTCTTCGACTTTGGCCCTCGTCCCTTAGATGCGCACGCAAGCCCACAGCTTGCCTCCATGTCATCCTTCACGTACGCCTCGAAGTCCACTTCCCTCCGCTCATCGTCCCTACTTCATCCATGGTTCGTCGGATGCCCACAGAAGCCCACGGCTTGCCTCTATGCCACCCTTCACCTGAAGTCATTTAACCAAGTCTATGTGTACCTGCAACCCTACACACTCACATACACACATTAGTCCAACATGAAATCCTAACTTAATCATATTGACACAACATCAAAACTCATGATCCTCTAGATCATACTTAGGTCGATTGTGTTGGGACCGGGTGCATGTTGACAAGGATACGGGTTCGTAAAACTTTAAATTTTTACGTGCAGCGGAAGAATTAGCATAAAATAATTTCCTAAATTATTTTAATCACGTATCTAGCATGCAACCTTATGGTGTGTGGACATGATCATAAATTAAAATTTTGCAGAAAAAGTAAACTAATTTACTTTATACCTCTCGTAACTCGAAGTAAGGGACGAGATCCAACCGTAGCGTCCCTTGGAAGCTCCGCCTCTATTCGCGTCCACGCCGAGTTCTCTTCGGGATGACTTTGCAAAGCCACGAGTTTTGTGCCGACGAGAACTACTAGATTCTCTAAAGGCACAACTAGAAGATCAAGAGAGAAGAAAGGAAACTAACCACCAAGTAAACGGAATCTAAATTCCGAGAAGGAAGGAGAGAGCCGCGATCCGCTTCTTCTTCTTCTTCGACACGAACTTGGTGGAGGAAACTCTCGGCCAACCTTGGGGTGTGCGCCGGCCCTAGGGGAGGAGAGAGAGCCGGCCCTAGAGAGAGAAAGGGTGCCGGCCCTAGAGAGAGAGAGAGAGTATAGAGAGAGAGAGGGAGAGCTAATTAATCTCTTGATTACTCAATTAAGGAATTCAAGCCTAGCCTTGGTTCCTTTATATAGTAGCCTCTCCCTTGCCAAGTCTCCCTTTTAACGGAATTAACGGAATAAATTTTCATAAGAAATCTATCTTATAAATTTTCTTATGAATTATTCCGTTATGCCAAGTTTTATTATAACTAACTTTATAATAAAACAAATATATCTCTCCTTTTAATTATGGAATAAAATTTGTATAAAATTTTCTTATCATGGAAAAATCAATTCATAATTGATTTTATAAATTAAAATTAAACCAATTCATGGTTCATTTTAATTTCCATAAAAAGAATAAATTTCTACAATTTTCTTTATATAAATTTTTTTATATAAATTAATTTATTTATCCATAATTTTATAAAACAAATCGCACTTGATTTATTTTATAATTTAAACCAAATTAATTGGTTTTCTCTCCTTGTGGTGGCCGGCCAAACCAAAGAGGGTGGGCACCCTCTTTGGCCAGCCAAACCAAGCCAAAGCCCTCGCGAATTAAACTCATTTAATTCGCCCAATAAGCCTTCAAAAGACTTAGCCATTTTAAGCTTTCGTTGTGCCTCTGATTAATTCAGATTCGACTTATTTCTCTTGATTGGAAAATCCAATTTTTAACTCGTTTTAAATCCCTCGGATTACTCGTAGTGCGTGTGACTAAATAGGCTTTCGATTTATGTTGGCCGTCTATAATTCACCAATTATAGAACGATCATGAGTGGCACCTAGTAGTACATCATGACCCCCAATTAATCGAAAGATCAACGGTTGATCTCAGATATAATTCTGAAACCCTTCAGCAGCTCTAATGAATCGTGCCTCATTCCCTTCACCATCTTATACCCACTTGGTTCAGGACATGGTCTGTGTGTGTCAGTCCCCACTAGGCTGACTATGTCACACCTAGCCCAAGTCGTGTCTTTCTCATCCTTTGGATTTCTAATTACTCTCATGTATTTAAGAGACTCATACTCTAAACATGACATGCTCTGGCCAGAGGCTTTGAGTAACAATCCGACGATAGGCCTGGGTATACATCTCCTCGCAAGGAGTGGTGAATCATTTGTAGGCTGTTCAAACATTTTCGGGCACTTCGGCTTATACCCAACCATCCTGGGTCTACACCTCCTTGAAGATGCTTGCTTAAGATGTTAAAGTATAAGTCTCCATGACCAAGATGACTTGAACACCGCAAGTCAAAGGAACATCGCACTTAAGCTGCAGTAATAACTTTCATTGACATATCTATATGTAGATTACCATATGAAGTTTTACAGTCAGTCACTCCAATGAACTAGTTCTCTTAACTAGCATTCATGTTTATCTCCGGACATCTCAATGTCACCAGCCAGTGAAAATCAGCTGATTAGAGAATAACCCATGCTAGTCTCAACAGAATTGACAGTGTCCGTATTTATCAATTCATCGACTAGGGATATTTTCAATACTTCACAATTTCACATGTAGAGATAATCACTAGTTGTGATTCCATCACAAATTCTCTCATGCTGTGAATTGTATTGCGGACATTCAGTAAATGAGTTTAAGATCCCAATCAAATACACAAACATGTATACTCAAATAGTGAATTTTCATTTATTGAAATAAATGTTTACAATCATAAGGCGATTGCCTTAGGACACTTCTCTCATATCACTAACAAATTGCCCCAACATTGATGACCGTTGATCATGGGTAGTAATTACTCCGTAATAATGGATGATGATGACCCGCCGATCCAAGAAAAATGAACCTCTGCTTGAGCGTTCCTTAGGCCCCACTATCCCGAGGTGATCTCGAGGTTACTCGGCCCGAGGGTCCCAGGCATTCTTCTCCCCAAGGTGCTCTCGGGGACTTACCCCCTGAGGTGAGCTCGGGGGTGTATCTTTCTGGAGCCATCTTCGGGGCTATACCTACTCGAGTTGATCTCTGGGTTTCCTTTCCCGAGAGGGCCTTGGATGTCACAACAAGGGAATCGTTCCGGCTCGGTGGATGTTGTCATCTTCAGCCCACGTGCCCGCCACGGGGCATTCAATCCCATCACCTTATATTTTTGGCCTCCTCGATGGAGATGGGGATGGAGATGGAGACGGAGACGGAGACGGAGACGGAGATGGAGATCCTAAATTTTTAAAATTTTAAATTTATCTATTATAATAGAATCATTAATTCCTGTTTAAAATTTAAGTTCTAATTTTTTTTATTGGTTGTATCATACGTGTGAAGCCCATAAGAATTGATATTTTAAAGTCTAGTATGGATGGGTGTGTAAAAAAAATAATTTTTAAAGACAATGTTATTATCTTAGACCCCAAAACAACACATGCATAAATAATAGTTTAATAAAATCATTATCTATTACTATGTAAGTAACGTTAATAGACAATAGTTGATTAAAATCATTGTCCTAAGTTCAAAAAGAGAACTCATAGACAATGATTTTAAAAAATAGTTATCTTTCACATATAAGATAATGGTTTTTTAAAACCCATTATCTTTTTTTAAATAGCTAACAATAATAGTTTTCAATAGAATCATTATTAAATGAAAAAAGATAATAATTTTTCAAAAAAAATCGTTGTTTATTGGGTGTAGTTAAATCCTAAATTTCTTATAGTCATTACTTTTACAGTAAATCATGTTTGTCAATTCATACACGCTCCCACTGAACAAACTTGAGAAGGTTCAAAAAGAATACTTCGTTATCTCAAAGATACTATTTTACGTGATCTTCTTTTATATCACCACTTATCTTGATATTTACATACCTATAGCGATGCGGATTAGACAAGTTCTCTTGAAGATAGACGCTCTACTAGTGGATATATATATATATATAACCTTATATTTTGGAATTCGAAAAGACAACCTACAAATCTCATTCAAGCACTAAGACTGAATATAAAGTTATAGTCAATACAATGTCAAAAATTATTTAGCTTTAATTATTTCTTTCTTAACTTCATCTTACATCAAATACTACACCAAAGATTTTGTGTGACAATATTAGAGCAACATACATATCTTACAATAAATATAATCTTTCATATTCGTACCAAACATGTTGTAATTGATTTTCATTTTATTCTAAAACTAGTGTAACAATATAATTATTCGTTTCTTATATCTCTACAAAAGATTAAATTATTGATATTTTTATTAAGCCATTATGATCCAGATAATATTTCAGTAGACTAGCATATAAAATCAATATCAAAGATTTCTGGTTGAATTTATCGGCTAGTAAAAATAAAATTATTAAATATGACCTGATCAAATCAAGATAACATTAGAAAATAATAATTATTCAATTAAATCTTTTTCTTATTAATTAATCAATTGATCGTGTCGTTAAATACCTTATAAATTGTAGTGCTTATACATGTAAAAAATCAACAATTTATTTTAAGTATTTCTTCTTGTTCAATTATTTCTAATAGTAAGGGCCAATACTACTTTCCCGATCCTCTACTTTTCTCCTATACTTAACCCAGCAGAATGATCTGGCCGATCTTAAGTGTTTCTTCCCCATTGGTTGTCAGCCTGCACATGGGCCATACCACGCTTGGACGGATATATCCTCCTCCCGGAATCCCTACTGCACAAGCAAATCGATCTCCCCCTCTATAAATTACACCCCTTTCTTAGTTGCAGGGAAGGAAAAGAGCAATCTAGAAAAAGCTAGATCGATGGATAATGGCTACTACTACTACCAAAATTTAAATGACCTCTACTATTGCAGCTACTACTCTTCTTCATCACTGTCGTCGCCTATACCAGTGCACCTCTGCCTCTTCTTGCTCACCCTCTTCATGTCCATAAGCTTGTCATGGTACATGACGTACCAGTCGGTGTTAGAAAGCTTGTTTCAGCAGCTGAGGTTGGGGCTGATGTTGTCGCCGCTACTGCTGCTGCTGTTGGTACAATGGCTCTCCAACGACAAGCGCCGGCGGGTGCCATTCTTCATCCCCTTGCCCGCTGAGAGAGAGTCCTTCCACAGGGTCGGCGGCTCCCCTTGGGGAGTCGCCACTGTCTTGGTGCTCCTCATGTTCATGATCTCCTACCAGTCCTACTTCCACGAGTGATGGTTCCCTCTCGCAAGTCTATCATAGAGACTAATTATATATATTAATCTGTGTACTTACTTAGCTGTCTCTATTCTGAATCGCTATGATCGATCCTCCGCTTAGATAAGCATATATCATCTATTTTTAATAAGTGCAGTAGTTCGATTCTTATGTTGGATATATATCCGTGAATCCGTGAAGTTACAGTTCCTCAAGTACTGGATATTTTTATAATCTATGGCATATATAGTGGACAGGAGGACAGAAGAATTAGCTAGTTCGAATAGGGCCAGGATGCTTGTCTAAGTGCCCAGGCAAAAATATAATTTCAAATTTATATAAATAATTGTGGGCACGTAATGCAACTGTGAAAACATATGTTTTAAAGGTTAATTTCTTAATGTTCTGCCTCTGCTCTAATTAAGATGCTTTCCATGGATCAGGATATTTCCATCTTCTATGTCCTACTTAAAATTACAGATTCTAATCAGAGAAATTAGCTAGATTAATATTTCTAAGATTTTAAAGGTTAATTAAGGTGATGTTGTTGCATCAGTACTCCTTCATGATCCCGTCTGGTTGAACTTAATTAACATCTAATTAACTTGCACTACAAAAATAACAAGGGATTGCGACGGACTTTTTTAATAGTCCGTCGCAAGTTGCGACGGATATATAGTATCCGTCGCCAAAATTGCGTGGCAAGTCAAAATCCCGAATATAGCGACGGACTTGGTCAACGTCCGTCGCTAGTGCGACGGATATTATAAATTATCCGTCGCTAGTTGTAAGCGACCGGGTCAAACACCCTCAATATAGCGACGGAATTGTCAACGCCGTCGCTAATCGGCGACGGACAAGTTATCCGTCGCAATATTTTTTAAAAAGGGCGACGGCCCCTTCCGCCGCAGCCACGCGAACCCTAGCGACGGTCGAGCTCCCACCGATTCTCCTCTCCGGCGATTCTGCGTCGATTCTCCTCCGGCGAACCCTGCTCCGGCGACCAGGTACTCGACCTAAGCTCCATTTGCCGTATCAACTCCGTTTGTTTGTGCTAACGCGGCGCCGTCATCTTCCCCGGGCAACCACGGCTCTTGGCACGGCCGCGCACGGCCGTGCACGGCCTCCGCGGCCTCGCGCGGCCTTGCATTTGCAAGTGGCGCCTGCTGCCGGTCGCCGGCCAGTGCGGGCGGCCGCCGTCTCCTGCGGCCGCGCGGCGCTTGCTGCGACCGCGCGGTGCCTGCTGCGGCCGCGCGTGCCTGCTGCGGCCGCGCGGTGCCTGCTGCGGCCGCGCGGCCTGCTGCGGCCGCGCGCCGCCTGCTGCGGCCGACACCCTAATTAAACCCTAATTAATGGGTTTAATTAGGGTTTTAGGTGTAATTAATTTAATTAATTAGATTAATTCAATAATTAATCAGTTAATTAATTAGTTAAATTATCATTTAATTATTTTAGATAATAATTTCCTTTGTTAAATCATAAATTGTGTAATTAATTCATCAAATGTTTGATTTATTTTAGGTTAATTGTGTGGTTATTTAGAATAATTAGATGATTAATTGTTTGTTTAATTAGATTAATTGATTTATTAATTAGATCTTGTTTGATTAATGTTAGATTAACTGTTTGAATAATTAGATTAATTTGTTGATTAATTCTTTGATTACTTAGAATAATTGATTCATTATTTATATCATGTTTGATTAATTAGATGTATTTTGTAGCATATCATCAATATCAAATTTTAATATGGATCATAATATGTGTGGTTTTATTAAATTGTCTTATCTGAATTCAGATACAATGTATCCGAACAAGGCATGGATGTATAATAGGTTAGACAATGGATTTATCCGTGACGAATTTTTTGCTGGAGTGGAAGAATTTGTTAACTTTATAAAGTGTCATCCTGAGTGTTTAAATGACACAGAGTTGAAGTGTCCATGTAATCAACGCAAATGTAGAAATACAGCTTTCCGTGATGAAGATACAGTGAAAACTCATATCGCCAAGTATGGGTTTGTTCCAGATTATTACAACTGGTATTGTCATGGAGAGCCGTATGTATATGAATTTGGTGGACCTTCTGTTGCATCATCATCGAACTCAATTGGACCAGAGACATTATATAACCCTGCTGATGCAATGCACTCAATGGTTTACGATGCAATGAATGCTTTTGATCAATCAAATGTAGAACAAGTACCTACTTCTGATGTTAAGAAAATGTATGACATGTTAAAGGCTAGTGAAAGAGAATTATGGGAAGGTATTCCTTCTGGTCATTCTCAATTATCTGCTACTGCAAGATTATTGAATATGAAGGCAGAACATCATTTCTCAGAACGATGTTATGATGACATATGTCAACTTATGTCAGAGTTGCTTCCAACTGATAGCTGCATGACTGATAGTTTCTACAACACTAAAAAACTAATCAGAGACTTGGGTTTGCCAGTTGAGAAGATACATTGTTGTGCCAATAATTGCATGATTTTTTGGAACCAAGATAGTGAATTGATGGAATGCAAAATCTGTAACCATCCTCGTTACAAGCATGGTGCTCGCATGGTAAATCAGAAGAAGAAGAAAAATATTCCTTACAAAGTCATGTATTATTTTCCTTTGACTGCTAGACTCCAACGTTTGTATGCATCAGCAGCAACAGTAAGTCATATGATCTGGCATCAAAACCATGGACATGATGGAGACATTATGTGTCATCCTTGTGATTCCCCTGAATGGAAACATTTAGATTCAACATTTTCTTCCTTTGCTATGGAACCACGTAATGTCGGACTTGGACTTTCTGCAGATGGAATTCAGCCATTTGGAAGTTATGGACAACAATATTCATCGTGGCCTGTTATCTTAACACCATACAACTTACCACCATGGATGTGCATGAAAGATGAATTCATGTTTCTTACTGTTTTAATTCCAAGTCCTCAAAATCCAAAAGGGCACATAGATGTTTTTTTACAACCTTTGATAGCTGAGCTGAATTATTTATGGAATATAGGTTCAGAGACGTATGACATTGCTACAAAGTCAAACTTTTTAATGCATGCAGCATTGTTATGGACTATTAGTGATTTTCCTGCTTACTCAATGTTATCAAGATGGAGCACAGCTGGAAAGTTAGCATGTCCACATTGTATGAGTCAGTCAGATGCATTTTCTTTGCCCTGCAGTGGCAAGATTTCTTGGTTTGATAATCATTGAAAATTTTTACCTCTTGATCATCCGTTCAGAAGAAATAAGAAATTTTTCAAAAGGAATGAAGTAGTTAGGAAGCTACCTCCATTTGGGATGTTAGGCGAAGAAGTGTTAAATGAAATTGATAGTTATGGATTTCTACCAGTATATCAGGATGGATCAGATGATATCAACAAGTATATTGTTAGAGTCAACAAATGTGGTTGGAGGAAAAGAAGTATTTTTTGGGAGCTTCCATATTGGAAATATTTACTCATTCGTTATAATTTGGATGTGATGCATATTGAGAAAAATTTCTTTGATAACATCATTAATACTATCTTAAATGTGCATGGGAAAACAAAAGATACAACAAAATCTCGTGAAGAATTAAAACAATTAGTGAGCAGGCCTGAGTTGCATCAGAATGAAACAACTGGTAAATATCCGAAGGCTTGTTATACATTGGACAAAGAAAGTAAGCAAGCATTGTGTTCTTGGTTGAAAAACATAAAATTCCCAGATGGATATGCCTCTAATATGTCTCGTTGTGTGGATACGAATAAATCTAAAATGGTTGGAATGAAGAGTCATGATTGTCATGTGTTCATGCAAAGATTAATTCCAATAGCTTTCCAAGAATTACTTCCTAATAATGTTTGGCAAGCACTTACAGAATTAAGCCTTTTTTTCAAAAATCTGGCTTCCATAGTTGTTACGGCAGCAATATGTTACGCCTTCAGACAAAGATTCCTTTAATACTATGTAAGCTTAAGCGAATATTTCCACCAAGCTTTTTTGATTCAATGGAGCATTTGCCTATTCATTTACCTAGCGAGGCACAGGTTGGTGGTCCTGTACAATACAGATGGATGTATCCTTTTGAAAGGTTTCTTAGAAAATTAAAGAATAATGTGCGTAACAAAGCAAGAGTTGAGGGATCAATATGTAATGCATATCTGGTTGAAGAAGCAAGTTCATTTGGCTCCTATTACTTTGCTGAAAATGTGAAAACCAGACATCGAAAGTGTCACGCAATCAAGATGACATTCCATCAGTTGACCCAGACATTCTTTCTATCTTCAAGTATCCTGGAAGAGCAATGGGTTCAACTCTATCTAGACGGTTAAATGACAGAGAATATCATGCTGCCAGGACATATATCCTCTTAAACTGTGAAGATGTCAAACCATACCTAAGGTATTATCTCTTGTTGTAATGAAATTAATATCAAATGATATAATCAAATTTCTGGTATGATATCAAATGAACTTATATGTCAGGTTATACCAAGAACAGTTGTACATTTAAAATCCATGGATAAGTGCAAATGAGGTAGATCAAAAGATAGAAGAAGAATTTGCATTTTGGTTTCAAATATATGTAAGTGAGTTAATATGCATTTTTTGTTAACAATTCTTGATTACTTATTAATCTAATTTGATCACCCACCACTATTATAGGTCAACAATGACAGAATTTCAAATGTAGAAGACTACAGAATTAAAAATCTCGCATTTGGACCTCTTCGTACTGTGACAGTCTACTCGGGTTATTACGTGAATGGATACAAATTTCATGTGAGCCAACGTGATTCAGGGATGCTAACGTATAATTCTGGCATCAGTGTCAAAGGATCAACAAACAATAATGATAATGAATTTGACTATTATGGCAAGCTAGAGGAAATTATCGAAGTTGAATACCTATCGTTGCCTTTCAAAAGATGTGTGCTATTCAGGTGTTCTTGGTATGATCCAACTCCAAGGACGGGCACAAGGAAACATCGGTTATACAATTTAGTTGAGGTTAATTCAAGCAAAAGATTCAACAAGTTCGAACCTTTCATTTTGTGGTGCAAGCTGGTCAAGTATTTTATTTGGAGTACCCAACTAAGAGAAGACGACCTAGTGAATGACTTGCTGTATGTCAAATGAAGCCTAGGTCATCAATTGAAATGCCAAATACGATCACTATCCAAAACTCCAATGCTTATCAAAATGAAGAAGTTATAATCAACTCCGTTGATTCAGAAATACAATCAGCATCTCAATTACTTATAGATGAGAATGTCTCTTACGAGGAAATTGATGATGGTGAAATATCTAGCAGTGAGGAAGTCAATGTATCAACGGATTCAAGCGATGAAAACTTGCATGTTAATTTAGTTCCATTAGATTAGGATGAGTTAGATGTATTGAACATTAACTAATCAGAGTTTGTATTAAGATGAGTTGTTAATTTAGATCATGCTGCTTGTATTGAACAGGTTTATACGATGCTTGATTATCCATTTGCTAGCTTTATTTAGATCATTCTGCTTGTATTGAACATTCTTCATTAGTGCATGTTTCCATTTGTCTCTAATATGTCTCATTTGCATGTTTTACCTATTCTGCTTATCTGCCTAAACTTTGTGTCTGATCAGGTACCATGGCTGTACCCCGTGATTAGCGGATTATACTTACAGTCGTCGGTGACAGGTATACCTATTCTTCTTATATATTTTCTCACAGAATTTGCTAATATATTTTATTTTTTCCTACAGTTTCATACCAGATGGGCATCAGGTGTCATCTTATATATCTAAAAAATTTAAAGAAAGACTGTCACCTGCAACGACATGGAGCCACATTGAGAATGATTTGAAATCATTCTATTACGGGGAGTTTTTAGTAAGTAGTTTACATGTATATTTAATTTGATATTATAACTTTTTTTCATACTAACCATATTAATTTTTTTTTACAAAAAAGGTACACCTGGGAGGAGGGTGCAGAGGAGCAAATCAAGAAGACGTGGAATGCCTACTGCTCCAAATTATACAGGGACATGCTCTACAAATGGAGAAAGAAGGCTGATAGGCCTACAGAGGTCCCTGAGCCGATTTGGGCAGCATGACGAGTTGTCTGGGATGGCCCGCACTGGCAAGAGAATGCTGCGATTGCTCAAGGCAATCGCAATTCAGAGGTTGCTGGGCCCAGCACGGGATCGACGAAGCACACTGCTGGATCCCGTTCCATTGTCCAGCATGCCAGTGATTTGGTAAGTAGTTTTTATTTTGGTTATTAAAGGCATTAGTATGTTTTTTTGGATATATAATCTCGCATTATATTTTGTGTTTACAGGCTGCTGAGCTACAGAGACCTCCCACTAGTTGGGAGTTATTCAGCAAGACCCACAAGAAAAAAGATGGGTCTTTTGTCAATCGTCGCTCCCTATCTATCAATGTAAGTATATTAATTATATTTTATTGGTTTTTAATTTTATATAGACTAATTAAATTTTTATTTCACAGGAATCAATGATCACTAGAGTTGCTGAGGCACAGGCGTCTCAGCCTGCTGCAGAGGGGGAGGATGCACAGCCTCTTTCCACCGACGATGTGAATCGGATTTATTTTGAGGTTGTCAGTGGGAAGAGGAAGACCGCCTGCTACGGCCTGGGCTCTCAGACAAAGATTACATATGATCAGATGAGAGCTCCAGGGGTTAGGGGGCGTCCAGCATCCTCCTCCTCTACCTCTAGTGAGGTTCGCCATTTGCGGGAGGAAAATGAAGCCCTGCGGACTCGACTCACGTCGATAGAGTCGACGTGTGCCGGGAGGGACGCAGAATGGGCTAAGAGGACCGCAGAGTGGGATCAGAGGGACGCAGCGAGGGATACTGAGTTGAAAGATTTATGGGCTCGCCAGGCACATACTGAGGAGATAGTACGTCACATACGAGCTTTTGCAGCGACCCTATCGCCGATGACACAGATGTCAGCCCTTCCAGCCCCTCGTTTTGAGGATCAGGATACACAGATGTCAGCTGCTCCCGCTCCCGCCCATCGTTTTGAGTCTCAGGAGACAGAGGATCCTGAGCATCCCACAGAGGAGTAGAGATATTATAGTGGTATGATCAATTTTTCCCCTAATTTTTTTCAGTAACAATGTATTAAGTTATTATATCCATAATGATTGTTTTTTTATTACTCCATTTATGTTTACAGATTCTACATTATCAGAGTTGAATTCAGATTTTTCTCTTGCTTGAAAGGTATGAATATTCGATATTATTCCTTTATTGTTTCGTATTTGTTAGTTTTCATTTACATATTTAATATTATTAGAGTTATCTTCTATTTGTTATTTTTCTTCTATTAGAGTTATCTTCTATTACATATGCTTACTTCATTTATTATTTCTTATTGTTATCAATTCAGATTTCTTTCTGTATTGGATTGCTTTCTTATTGTTTTATCTTCTATTGTGCAGGAATATTTTTCCTTTCCATCCATTATTCACTCTGATATGCATGTACGTAATGATTCTCTACTAAACTCTGATTTTTGATATATATAATTTTTTTATTTACTTTGACATATGTTTACTTTCTTTTGATATATACATTTAGTTGCTTGAAAAGTGTATAAGTTTTGATAAATCATATGGATACATATGTTTACTCTGTTACATTTGGATACATCATATATTTACTCTTTTTTGGATTGGATTAACCATTGGAAAGTTTATATTGTATAAGTTTACTCTTGTTTCAAAGTTTCGATTGTATAAGTTTGGAAATTAAACTTTGGATTGAATAGTGGATTGAATGTATACATTTGGAAATGATTGTTTGGATTGGATTGGATTCGAAACAAAAGTTTGGATTGTTGTGAATGTTTGGATTGTTCTGAATGTTTGGATGTTGAAATATAAATTCCTGTTTGATATTTGTTTGGATATTTGTATATGTTATTGATGTATATATGGGAAGTTGAAAAAACAGATATAGGCTGACAAAATTTCCCAGGTTTAGTGACGGATATTTTTAAAAATCCGTCGCAAATAGCGATGGATATTTGACTTTTCCGTCGCTATAACGATCAATTAGCGACGGATTTTGACCAAATCCGTCGCTATTACGATATATTAGCGACAGACTTTGATCATATCCGTCGCTACCCCATACAGTTTGCGACGGATATTTGATCATCCGTCGCTACTCTTTCCCCGGCCACGTCGACCCGTTTTCTCAGTGTTTGCGACTGGGGGTAAATATCCGTCGCTAAGATAGCGACGGAGATTAAAAATCACCGTCGCTAACAAGCTCTGCGACGGGTTCTCAGCCGACGGCGCTAAATCCGTCGCTATTAATGTGTTGCGACGGAATAGCGATGGATTCCATCCGTCGCTATATCATGTTATTTTTATAGTGTTGGGCTGTTGTAAGGTTCGTCACACCACCTGCATGTCAATATTCGTTAAAAGGCGCTGGTGCTGACCGACGTGGCCCCCAATGATCAAGTAAATATTGGACTGACAGAACGAAAGGGTGAATACGGGCGAGAGAGCATACCATATTTTCACCGTACCCTTAGTCCTTCGTATCCTTTTATAAGTAATTAATTTTGAGAATTAATATACATGCATACATAGAATTAAAACGGATGCATGCATTGTGAGGTTTCTTTATAAGATTGTAGTGGCTATGCCACAAACAAGTTCATTATCAAATTATCCATCTCAGTTTGGTTTTCTTTATTTTATATTGTTCTCTAAGTTCATACTTTCCTTTCATGATGACAAATACCCTCTTCCAATACTCTCCAAGTCAAGTTTCAATTTTTGATGGAGAGTATTATGATTATTGGAGTAGTCAAATTAAAACAGTTTTCATCTCTCACAAGATCTATAGAATGTAATTGATAAATTAATCCTATGAAGAACCGCCAAGGGCTCCTTCGTCATGGACAAATGCTCAACAACGATAATAATAATTAAGAGAATATCAGAAAGGATATGCAAATGTACCACGTTACATCCAGCAAGGATATATTGAGCAAGTCAAATTTTCCTTGCATTTGTGACATAAAAAAGGCTAACGATGCTTGGGAAGTTCTGAACAAAGAATTTCAAAGTTAGAGAAAATCACTGTTATCAACTACGGACTCTATGGACCAATTTTGATAATTTGTCCATGAAAGAAACTAAAAGGGTACGTGATTTTTTTTTCAAAAATTACTGAGATACTTAACTTGATTAGAAGTTGTGGTGACATTATTTAAGAAAAGAAAATAGTTGACAAAATTTTAAGGATTTTGCTACAAAAATTTTAGCATGTTGTTACTATCATTGAGGAATCTAAAGACTTGTCTACACTCACTATGTATGGCTAGATATACAGAGGAACGGCCATTAGAGCAGTTTCTTCAATCCAAAATGAATATGAGAGACAAAAATAATGAAAATCAATCAAGATGACCAAACTATCAACATTGGAATTCTAATTCTAGAGCTAAATCAAAAAACAAGGAGTTGATGAAAAATCAATTTAGCAATAAAGATTTCAGACGATGCCACATATGTAAAAAGAGCAATCATAAAAACAATGATTATTGGTTTTCGATAAAGTAATGATTGTGAAGATTGTGACTATCTTTACATCAATTGCTCGAAGAAGTAGTAAAATCAAGCCAACTTCATTGAAGACGATGAATCCTTATTAAAATTATTCTACTCTTGCATGAGTACACAAGAATCGCCATATGACAAGTATAAATTCTAGTTTTGTCTATCTGGATGATTCATTTAAATCCAAAGTGAAGCTTGGAGATGGAAAGTATGTGAAGGTGGAAGGCAAAGGTGATATCACCGTGAAAACAAAGGGAGGTACTTCTAAACTTATCAAAGATGCGCTTCTTGCTCCTGAATTATCTCAAAATTTATTGAGTGTGGGTCAATTGGTAGAAAATGATTATATGCTCACATTTGATAGGGACAGATGCACAATTATTGACAAGGAAAAGGATCAAACACAATCGGCAATTTACCAAAGGGCGTATCCAACTATTCGTAATTACCGAAAGGAGTACCATGGTTTCTATTATACCAAAGGGCGCATCCTATATAGTGAAGTTACTTTTATACCCCTCCCGCCAAAGAATGACTTTATCAAACACAGTTTCGAGACAACCGAACCACTTTATCAATAAAATATTAATTTGTGGTTCGGATGGGTAGCAGTCGAAATTTTCTCCGTTCTCTCTCAGCGCAACAACGTAAATGGAAGTCCTTCATTTCGCATAAAAGCTCACTCTCAACCTCTCTCAGCGCAAGAACTCGCCTTCTTGCAGTCCTACGTGCCCTAGCTGTGATATAGTCGCGAGCTCATCCCCCGAATCCCTGCGGACAACCAAAACCTAGGCATTGCTCGAAAGCGTTTCTGTGTGATCCTGAGGTGGGTTTTAGTGTTAACGTTGAAGTGGAGACTATCGGCATAATACACCAAGGGGTTAGGGTTTCTGCACGTTGGATTTATTTGATAATGTCAGGCAAAAGGTCTGTACGTGGTTCAGCGTCTTCTTCCTTGGCATTATCCACCAAGGTATGTTAGCGATATGCTTAGGTCAAACCAGCATTGTTTGTCAACATGTTTAAAATTATTTTGCTGAATAAATTTGTACTGTATATAAACTGTAGGATTCAGATGACATTGGACAAAAATTACGTTGGTGCAGTATTTTAGGCCACTTTAAACAATTTTTTGAAGAATTTGACATTTTAAATGATCGACACATTGCGAAGATCAAAGGGTCGCCTTTCAGTTTTTTCCTGGACATACAAGAATTGCAGCATATCCGTGGAATTTTGGTTAATATATTTGAAAGTTGGGATTCAACCTCGCAAGGTTTTAAATTCTCAGGTAATAGTTTTAGTTATGAATTGTAGACAATATCTATAGTATCTATAGTAAGATAAGACAGTAATATAGATGGCCTCAAATGATTAGTTTTTGATAAAGTTTAATCATTTCATTTTAGGGCTACTGAGGGACTGAAGTGAAAATGACTTCAGGCCCTCGGTAGGCCTGAAATAAAATCATTTCAGGCCTACCGAGGGCCTGAAGTTAATTTAGTTCAGGCCCTCGGTAGGCCTGAAATGAATACATTTCAGGCCCACCTCGGGCCTGAAATGAATTCATTTCAGGCCCTGTCGGGCCTGAAATGTATTCATTTCAGGCCCTGCGTCGGGCCTGAAATGTATTCATTTCAGGCCCTCGTCGGGCCTGAATTGAATTCATTTCAGGCCACGTCGGGCCTGATTGAAATCATTTCAGGCCCAACGTGGAATAATTTCAAGCCTATATTCTTGATGATAACTAAATATTGTAATTGTTTCAGGTGTACCGGTTGCGTTCTCCAGACGAGATGTTGCATTGATACTGGGTATAGTGGACCGTGGTGTTTCGGTCCCTATTAATTCAACTAAAGCATCGGGTGACCTCTATCGTACTTACTTCTCAAAAGAAAAACAACCTACAAGAACAAGACTTGAGGAGTTACTTAAACATTTTTCTAAAAGTGTTGAATCAGAGGATGATGTGTTATTAGTGTGTAAATTTTATATTTTGTATATATTTGTTTGTGTTTTATTTTCATCTAGTACATATAAGGTTCCTCTAGGTCTTGTAGATATAGTAGATGATTATGACAATCTAGGTAGATTCAATTGGGTAGAAGCTATCCATCAATTTTTGTCTCCACAATTACCTAAGATTGGGGACTTATTTTCATCAACTCAGGGAAACCAGAGCACCACCAACCTCCCTTACCTAAAGGGATTTGCAGGGCTTTTGGCAGTGAGTAGAATTATCTTGTTAAATTTTATAATATTTTGATGTCATTAATGTATTTGGCTGCAAAAATTTGTGTAGGTATGGTTTTTGGAGCATGTACCAATTCAAAAACCATTCAATGTTGAAGGGCCCCGAATAAATAAGTGGAGGAATATTCCTTCGCATATTAGTAGGGTGAGGGGCCTTGTCGACCGACTCTCGTCTGAAGAGGTAATTATTCTTAAATGTGATCTATCTGAGTTAGATAGAGAGGTAGTAACATTTGTGTACTTCGTAATTGACAGGTTATTGTTGAATTAATTCCTACCCTACATGAGAACACATTGTTTGAGAACCTTGATATCGGTGATGACATACCACGACCAATGGAGACATCAGAAGGAGATGTTAGCCTATGTGGTGAATGCATTCTTAAGGACAACCGAATCAAGGAGCTAACAGAGGAGAATATATGTTTGAATGAAAGGGTTAAGGAATTACTTTCAATTATTGAAAAAAAAGGCATGGAGGGTCAAGAAAGTTATCCTGTAGTCGATCCTCTTTCTGATCCAGTATCTTGTACACCTAGGAGAGGACGTGACCGAACTCGGTATGATTACAGGGATACTCCAATTGACAGTCCAGTATGGCACCAGCTTTTACCTAAGGGGAAGCGGGACAGGAAACAAATATCAATTGTTATGGACAAGGGAAAAAGGAAACTTAGTGAGGAGGATATGGATGAAGCAAGAGGAAACATTTACGATGTAATGGAAGTCATGTCTGAAGAAGACATAGAGGAGGAAACAAGAAGAACCTCCGAACTATACAAAATGAGGCAACAAGGCATTGATGTAAGTGTGTTAATTTCATTTAAAATACATAAATTGTATTGAATTTGGTCAATAATTAGTTTGGGCTAAATAAATTTTATTGATGTAGTTTGTGAAGAAACATTTTATGAATACAAAGAAGAAAAATAAAGATAAAGAAGTGGTCTACCTGATAAATAGATTGGAGAATCTAAAGTAAGTTACAAAATATTATAGTTTACGTTAGTTAATATATCTTCTTATGTAATATATAATCATATCAATTTACATGGCAGGTTGGCAAATGAATTTATCTGGGAGGATGCACCCTTTGCTTTGAATTTGCATTCATTCTTACAAATCCTCAATGGAGAGGTTTTTACAAAAGGCGAGGTCATTGATGCCTTTTGTAAAATTTTATTTAGGGGAGCATCCGCATGTGGTAGGCCATACAACAAGTCAATATATTGTTCAACCTTCTTCACAGTAAGTGATGTATATTAATTAAACAGATATATTGTACAAGACCTAATATTATGATATGGGTATTATTAATTTTGTGAATGCATATTTGTAGGCATCAATCAGATCGTCAAGAAAGATTTCCCTGCAACAAGTGATGAAGACTGATATGCTTGAACAAGGGTTTAGATTTATTTTAATCCCTTTGTGCAGTGATAATACACACTTTCACTTGTTAGCGGTGGATACAGAATCCATGACTTTTAATCATTTTAATTCTCTTGCTAGTGGTCGTAAATATAAGCATGAATTTGACACAGCGGTGAGCTATCTTCCTTTATTCTTATATATGGTCATCATTTTCTCTAAAATGTCATTGATGGTGATTAATAAATTCATGATATGTTTGACAGGTAAAAGAACTTAAACAATATACTCGCGAGGAACTTACGGCTATTCATCCGTATCTACAAAGTCATCATCCCTTGGACAAATGGTCCTCCGTCAGACAAAAATGTCCCCAACAAGAACATAGGTAACTAAATGAGGAAGAACTTTCTTATTTTTTAAAATAAGAAAGTATTTTATAAACCCACTTATTGAAATCTAAAAAAGTGTTTGTTAATTTCAGCGTGGACTGTGCCTTCTTTGTCATGCAATATGTTCGATGTCTCCTATATGATGAGAAGATGGATTTCAAACAAGGAGACATGAGTAGAATCAGATTTGAGCTGACAGTTAATATTCTGAGAGACATGTTTTGTAAAACTTGAGATAATCTGAAAACTGTATTGGTGATGTAAAAATCCATTGCTGTTGATTAACATCCATTTGTATGGAAAAATCTCCTTATGTGGATGTTGTTATGATTATGTAGATGTTGTTATTCTATATAATATATTGTCAACAAAAAGAAAACAATTGGGTGATGTTTATTCAAATCCAGTTGTTGCATTGTTGTGTGCCAAGTGATACGGTCGGATATAATAACTGATAATGCACTGTTGTGTGCCAGTTGCTGCACTGTTGTGTGCCAAATGATCTATTCTGTTACATCTTGTAGGTAAATATTTATTATTATTCTAAAAATCATTATATAATCTAATCAACAATATATATTATATAAATCAGATATAGGAGGTTCAACCGGTGGGTTTTGAGCAAAACCCACTGATGGAACTAAACTAAACCTATAGGTTTGGAAAAAATTATAATTTGATGTTTCGGACACCTAATCTACATTCTCCAACCTCAACCCAAACTACTGATAATGGATTTTCAGAAATCCAGATATGGGAGGTCCATCAGTGGGTTTTGCTCAAAACCCACTGATGGAACTAAACTAGCCCTATAGCTTCGGAAAAATTTATAATTTGAGGTTTCCGACACCTAAAATACTTTCTAGAACCTCAACCCTAACTACTGATAATGGATTTTCAGAAATCCAGATATGGGAGGTCCATCAGTGGGTTTTGCTCAAAACCCACTGATGGAACTAAACTACACCTATACTTTGGAGAAAATTATAATTTGAGGTTTCCGACACCTAAAATACTTTCTCCAACCTGATCCCTAACTGTTGATAATTTTTTTTCATTAATCCAGATATGGGATGTCCATCAGTGGGTTTTGCTCAAAACCCACTGATGGAACTAAATTACACCTATAGGTTTGGAAAAAATTATAATTTGATGTTGTCGACACCTAAAATACTTTCTCCAACCTCATCAATGGGTCCTTCAGTGGAGTTGAGGTGTTACAAACCTCAAATTATAATTTCAGGCCCACGTCGGGCCTGAAATAACTTTATTTCAGGCCCAAGGTGGGCCTGAAATAAAGATATTTCAGGCCCATAGTGGGCCTGAAATACATTTATTTCAGGCCCACCGTGGACCTGAAATAAAAACATTTCAGGCCCACCGTGGGCCTGAAATAAATATTATTTGAGGATCACCCTTAACCATATATATTTTGACTTCATCCCCCAAGTTGGATTACATATTTTATCCCTAAACCCTAAAATACTCTCTCCAACCTCACCCCTAAATACTGATAATGGTTTTGTAGAAATCCAGATATGGGAGGTCCATTTGTGGGTTTTCAGAAATCCAGATATGGGAGGTCCATCAGTGGGTTTTGCTCAAAACCCACTGATGGAACTAAGCTACACCTATAGGTTTGGAAAAAATTATAATTTGATATTTCTGACACCTAAAATACTTTCTAGAACTCAACCCTAACTACTGATAATGGATTTTCAGAAATCCAGATATGGGAGGTCCATCAGTGGGTTTTGCTCAAAACCCACTGATGGAACTAAACTACACCTATAGGTTTGGAAAAAATTATAATTTGATGTTTCTGACACCTAAAATACTTTCTAGAACTCAACCCTAACTACTGATAATGGATTTTCAGAAATCCAGATATGGGAGGTCCATCAGTGGGTTTTGCTCAAAACCCACTGATGGAACTAAACTACACCTATAGGTTTGGAAAAAATTATAATTTGATGTTTCTGACACCTAAAATACTTTCTAGAACCTAAACCCAAACTACTGATAATGGATTTTCAGAAATCCAGATATGGGAGGTCCATCAGTGGGTTTTGCTCAAAACCCACTGATGGAACTAAACTACACCTATAGGTTTGGAAAAAATTATAATTTGATGTTTCTGACACCTAAAATACTTTCTAGAACCTAAACCCAAACTACTGATAATGGATTTTCAGAAATCCAGATATGGGAGGTCCATCAGTGGGTTTTGCTCAAAACCCACTGATGGAACTAAACTACCCTATAGCTTTGGAAAAATTTATAATTTGAGGTTTCCGACACCTAAAATACTTTCTAGACCTCAACCCTAACTACTGATAATGGATTTTCAGAAATCCAGATATGGGAGGTCCATCAGTGGGTTTTGCTCAAAACCCACTGATGGAACTAAACTACACCTATACTTTGGAAAAATTATAATTTGAGGTTTCCGACACCTAAAATACTTTCTAGAACCTGACCCTAACTACTGATAATGGATTTTCAGAAATCCAGATATGGGAGGTCCATCAGTGGGTTTTGCTCAAAACCCACTGATGGAACTAAACTACACCTATAGGTTTGGAAAATTATAATTTGATGTTTCGACACCTAAAATACTTTCTAGAACCTCAACCCTAACTACTGATAATGGATTTTCAGAAATCCAGATATGGGAGGTCCATCAGTGGGTTTTGCTCAAAACCCACTGATGGAACTAAACTACACCTATAGGTTTGGAAAAAATTATAATTTGATGTTTCCGACACCTAAAATACTTTCTAGAACCTAAACCCAAACTACTGATAATGGATTTTCAGAAATCCAGATATGGGAGGTCCATCAGTGG
>JAGFNQ010005060.1:0-30547 GCA_024364735.1 Boesenbergia rotunda | reverse complement strand
TTTTGGGGCCTTTCTAGGACGTCCTCAAATGTATAACTTAACACTTAATGGTAATGTTCCCAAACTTGCTTTAGGATATAACAAGACCTTGGTCTTGATTCTTATCTCATTTCTTAGTCCTAGAACTCGTTCTAGGGCTTAGTAAGACCTCGGTCTTACTCAAAACTTTTATCAAGCACCTTGCGTGCCGAAATCCCAAAACTTACTTTTGAGCAAATCAAGTAAGTACTTAAGCATTTCTCTAATGTCCATTCTAGGGATTAAACATGATTCCGTGATACTAAGGTATTAAACATGCTTCCTTGTTCTATGCACATATGAGTAAGTACTTAAGCATTTCTCTGTACTGCAATTAAATAAACGAGCAATAGAAAAACTGAAACTTAAAGCTTTCTTACTTGAAGACGGCAAGGTTGATGCTGATGTGTGTGTGATGCTGGAGAATGGGAACTGCTCTGATACCACCTGTAGCGACCCGCCTTCTCTGCCTCAGACGGATCGTTACTTGTCTCTACTTCTCGACTCTAATGCACGACTAAAAATGCGGAAATCTTTTTTTTTTCTTTTTAATCTATCTAAGAATGATATTCTAACTTAAATAGTCATGCATGATACCATGTCACACTTTCTTTCTCAAAAACCCGTAATAAATTACTTATTGAAACTTGCCTCGCCCAACTCAGCTTACGGATATCAGTCGACTGATACTGTATCAGTCGACTGATAAGCCTGAAATCTGAAATTCAGGTTTCGAAACTTGTTTCAAAACTCCACCAAACCTATACTTTCGAGCCATACAAAATCATGACACCATTTCTATACTCTATACTAGTTTTCTAAACAATTTAGCCAATCAAAACGAATCTATAAACTTGAAATTAGGACTTTTGCGGGATTTAGCAAGTTATGAAAGTCTATATAAACTTTAGGCTAAAGTTTGTACCAAACTTAACTTCTAACCATTGAAACTCATCACACAAAGTTCTATGACATCACTAAGGCATTATGAAATGAGAAAGCAACTTTTCTAAGCATGTTTAAGCAATAATAACTTGATTCAAAGGGGGGACTAGTACTATCTTGGCACATGCATCAATGTCTCCAACAAAGTATCAATATTTCAAACTACTCACACTTCTATTCATCCAATGCAATCATAAGGATATGTATGCTAAATGAAATGGCATGGAATCTTTACTCTAAGAAATTGAGCATGTGTGACTATCCAAAGCTTAAATGTTCGCTAAACTCCATAAAGCATGAACTTGGAATTTGAATAAACTAAAACATTGTAATTCAAATAACTAAATTGTCTCGTCTCAAGGATCTCTCCAAAATCAGCCACTACACACACTTTACTCAGCACCGCCTCGTCGCCTTCCTTCAGAATTGCTTGCCTTTACCTTTATCTGCAGTAAGAGGAAATGCAACTAGTAAGCAAAAAGCTTAGTAAGTACTATCTAGCTCACAAAATCTCAAAATGTACAAACGTGCTTCTTGATCAATATGAAAATCATATGAGATACTTATATGCTTGAAAGAAAACTAAGGACATGTATAACTCAAAACATGCATACTCAAGCGTTAATAAATCTCAATTTACTTTTCTTGGCTCAACTTGAAGCTTTAGCTATTCTTTAACTTTTTGAAAACTCTTTAAACTTTAGAAACTTTGCTAAAGCATATACTTGAAAATAATAATCACTTGGATCCACTGAAGACGTAAGTACCATCTGATGCGCGTTCCCTAAAAGGTTGGGGTAGCGAGCCACCAATCCTAATAGAGCAGACCTTGGTCTACCAGGGCCAAGACTTTGGAATTGGACACCTGGATTTCTTTAACGACGCCCTTGGACGCCGGGTACTGGCCTTAGAAAATAAAATAGCTTTTCTTTCTTTTCATTCTTATCTGTAAATGCCTTGGCATTTTCTCGAGCACCTTGCGTGCTAAAATCCCTAAGTCTTGACTTTTGGGGATTTCTTAAGGCCTTGGCCTTTTCTTTTCTTGTCTTTATCTTCTCTTTTCTTTTCTCATAACTTTCTTAGCCCCTAATCTCATATAGGGTGCTTAATCAAACTTATACAAGCATATAATGAACTAAGATCACATGCAAAATCTTAAACTAAAGATAAATATCTCTTTTAAAACTTATTAAGGGAAATTCTCGCGGAAAAACCACCTCTTACTGCAGGTGAGCAGTACTTACATTGATATCTTGGACTTACAACCAAGATTGACGTCTAGGGCTCGGGAGAAACTTGAGATCTCGGAGAATTCTTCGCGCCTACGCGTTCCTCTTGTCGCGGGGATCCCGAATATATGAATATCTCTCGGAGGAGAACATTGGCCGGCCCCCTTGGCCTTGGTGTTGGTTGGCGTCGCCCAAGAGAGGAGAAGGGAGGCTGTCTCGCGCGGCTAGGGTGAGGAAGAGAGAAAACCAAAAATCCAATTTCCTCTCTTAACTTATCTATTTATACTTATGGGGCTGATTGACCTAACTACAACTTATCTATTGATTCGCTTATTCTCTATCAACAAAACGAATTGGCGCAGCTGGTCTGCCCGCTTGTCTCTCACGCGGAGGTGCAGGGTTTGAACTCCTTGCTGCCCATTAAACGTTTTTTCTTTTTTAAATATACTAAACGGACTCGGAAAATTCCATAAAAATATTCTAAAAATCCCTAAAAATATCTAGAATATTTCTAAACCATTTTTAAATAATTCTAAGGACTTTAAGAACTAAAAATGGGAATTTTGGGGTGTTACAGGTCGGGTGACTAATCCAAGAATCCTTCGGTGGATCAACCCCCGGATAACCTCCGGCTAGATCTGTCGCTCCTTGTGGGTGGAGAAACCTCGCCACAGCACCTTGACATGATCTGGACTCAATAGACTACTAACAAGCCTTAACCATGCTTGTTTCGTCAAGAAACTTAGCCACCATGAAGTCCTCTTTAAATAGGACTCGGGGCTGATTTCTCGCTACCAGTCGACTGTCCCCAGGGCAGTCGACTGGTGCAGGCCAAATTCGACCGTTGACAGCCCCAACGTTTGAATTCTGCCAATTCATCAGCCGCTACCAGTCGATTGCCAAAATCACAGTCGACTGGCCCAAGGTCCAGAACCTACTGTGAGTTTCTGTTTGCGCTGGCAGTCGACTGTTATAACACCAGTGGACTGCCCAGCCTCCACAATCACTCTTCCTCACTCTCTTCACCCTCGTCGACATGTGCCTTCAAGCATTCTCCCTTGGCTTGCTCCTTGAAGTCCGCTTCCACCGGCTATCGTCCCTTGGATGTGCACGTAAGTCCTCGACCTGCCTCCATGTCACCCTTCATGTGTGCCCTTTGAAATCCACTTCTCAGCTTGCCCTTGGAGTCATCTTCCCTCGGCTCTTGCCCCTTGCCTTGGCTGACACTTCACCAACAGCCTTGACTATTGCCTTCGCGCCCTCTTCATCTTCGGCCCTCGTCCCTCGGATGCACACAAGCCTCCAGCTTGTCTCCATGCCATCCTTCATGTACGCCTCGAAGTTCGTGCCCCTCGGCTCATCATCCCTGCTATATCAGGTCTCTCGGGTGCACACAAGCCTCCAGCTTATCTCCATGCAACCCTTCACCATACCGAAGCCGTCCAGCCAAGTCAATATGTGTAAACCTATACAACCTGCACACTCACATTCCCATGTTAGTACACAAGGGAAAACCTAACTTAAACCCTTTGCCCAAACATCAAAACACAAGGTCACTCCGGACCTTAGATTGCCTCAACAATCTCCCCCTTTTTGATGTTTAGCAATACGCTTAAGTTAGGGAAACAAATAGTAATAAAGAATAGCAAAAACAATGCTAAATAAATGCATATGCAATGCATACATGGATCCTATCCCAAGGCATCCCACACCTAAGCCTCCATGTTAGGAATTTTCACCAAACCGAGCATTTTAAGGCTTCTCTCATGCTCCCCATGCATTGGACTTACAAAGGCTTTTTATGAACCTCTCCAAGGTTCCCCTTACGCCAAGAATGGAGCAACTATGCTCCCCGTTAATCTCAACTCCCCCTAAACCTAGGGTTTCTTACAAAGGTATGTTTGGTTTCCCAAATTAAACCCAACACTTCTCCCCCTTTGCCTAACATCGAAAAGAACCCAACAATATCCCAATTATTGGTTCTTTCAATCCCTAATGACAATAAACAATGTGTACTAGCCCCCACACACTTGTTGTGCATCATTTGGACACCAACCCAGATGCTGATACAAAAATCAGCCCTGACCAGTCGACTTCCAAAATGGCAGTCGACTGATACTCTGAAAGACTGAAATTTCAGCATTTTTGACGAAATTCAGAAAAGCGCCAAAAATTCCACAAATCTCCAAAAATTCTCAAATTTTGTGGAGAGGTTTGTGGTACCCATATCTACTTGGGAAAAATACATTCCAAAATGTATCTATCACCATTCCCATGTTTGACAAAAAAATCCAAAACTAGCCAAAAACTTCAATCAAACCTTGACCTAAAGTCCTAGTTTTGGTTTCCTCTTGATGTCTTTGCCCATGCCACCCCACAATGCATCCCTAGCATTGATTTACATGGCAATTACACAACAAAAATCAATTTTCATGCAATATGACCCCAATATCATATTTCCATGCATGAAACTCAAAAACACTATGCCAACCCCAATGTCATATTTCCATGCATGTCATTTTTGATGAAACCAAACGCTTTGATTGCATCATCGAATCGAATATTCCAGTTTCGAGAAGCTTGCTTTAGCCCATAAATGGACCTTTGCAACTTATATACCTTTCCAGCATGCTCTGGATCTACAAAACCCTCAGGTTGTGTCATGTACACATCCTCGAGTAGATTCCCATTTAGGAATGCGGTTTTGACATCCATTTGCCAGATCTCGTAATCATGGTAAGCTGCAATAGCAAGCATGATCCGAATAGACTTAAGCATCACAACTGGTGAAAAGGATGTTAGGACCGTGACTGTCAAGCTAGAGGGGGGTGAATAGCTTCTTTCAAATTTCTTCCTAAAATCGTTAGTACGCAAGCGGAATATACTAAACAAAAACAAAAACTAACGAATAAGAATGACACACCGATGTACGTGGTTCGGAGATGATGCTCCTACTCCATGGCAGTTTGTAAGGTGGCCGATCCCTAATCCATCGGTGGATGATTCCCCGGAGCACCTCTGGCTAGATCTCGTAGCTCCTTGTGGGTGGAGAAACCTCACCACAACTTCTAGATACTACCTGACCAACAAAGGCTACTAACTAGCTCTATCCAAGCAGGTTTCACCATGGAAGAACAGCCCTAAACGAGCTCCCTTAAATAGAGCTCGATCTGAAATGTGATAGTTACCAGTTGACTAGGGCAATCGACTGGCCTCACGGGAATTCGAAATTCAAGCCCGACCTTTCAAATTCTAGCCACACCAGTCGACTGCCCCTCCCTAAGCCTAGGGTTTCCCTTCCCGAGTACATTTCTCTCCGCACTCGAACCCTCCCAGCTTAGTTCCCGAGTACAATCACTCATCACTCGGACCCTCACGACCTGGTTGACTCTTCAAACAGCAGTCTCGATCAGTTGCCTTCACACCCTCTTCATCTTCGGCTCCCGTCCCTCAAATGCACACGTAAGCCCTTGGCTTGCCTCCATGCTATCCTTCATGCATGCCTCGATGTCCGCATCCCTCGGCTCATCGTCTCTGCTCCAGCAGTCTCGATCTATCACCTTCAAGCCCTCTTTGACTTTGGCCCTCGTCCCTCGGATACGCACACAAGCCCGCGGCTTGGCTCCATGGCATCCTTCACGTACGCCTCGAAGTCTGCTTCGCTCAGCTCATCGTCCGTGCTTTGACCATGATCCCTCGGATGCGCACACAAGCCCACGGCTTGCCTCCATGTCACCCTTCACCTGAAGACATCCAACCAAGTCTATGTATACCTGCAAACCTGCACACTCACATACACATATTAGACCAACAACAAACCCTAACTTACTCATATTGACACACACATCAAAACCCATGATCCTTCCGATCATACTTGGGCAGATTGCCCCAACAAAGGTTTCATCGTAGTCGATACCATGAATCTGTTTGAAACCTTTAACCACCAACCACCCTTTATAGGTATGCATAAGACCATCCATGTCAGTCATTCTTTTAAAGACCCACTTTACACCCAATGGGCTTAACCCTCTCAGGTGGATCAACTAAAGTCCATACTTGGTTAGTGTAACGACCCAGAAACTTCTGTTAATATTTTTTTAAAATATTGAGCATGTCTAGATAATTTTCCGAGGGGCCTAGAAATATTAATACAAAATGTGGCCTAGAAATTCATATTTTCTCATTTAAATTGAGAAAACTAAGTACTAATGGGCCTTATATGGGCTTTTTAGTACCATAATTATTGGAGAATTTTAGGTAAAAAATTAATATAAATATAAAGGGGTTTTAATGAGAAATATTAACATAATTATGGGGGAATTTTTAGAGGATTTTCGGAATTTTGGGGAAAATAATAGAAAATAAAATGAAAAATAAAATAAAAAATAAGGTGCATGGATCAAGGATTGAACCTTGGACCTCTTGCACAACCATGCATGCACTAACCAACTCACCTAGCAAGGGAATGTTATGAGGGAATGAAGTGGATATTGGTTAAGGCTTAGAAGAAGATGACGGGTCATGGAGAGACTCTTCATTTACCTCCTTAATGGGTTATAAAGAGGGGGTTTGGGAGTTACCTTCTTCCTTCCATCAATTGCATTTTCTTTCCTCCTCCTTCCTCATCCTAGCCGAAACCTCAAGGAGAGGTTCTCCCTTGGAAAAGCTCCACAAGAAGGTCTCATCTCCAAGATCTAAAGGTTTTCCAAGGATACAAGGGCAAGGGGGTTCAAGTGTCCAAAGGATTTACAATTTCCTTCTCTTTTAAGGATTAAAAATCAAGATCAACCAAGGTAAGACTCCCTCACCTGTGGTATAATAGTTCCTTATGTTTTTAGCATGATATATTGGTTGGTTTTTTGGGATTTGATGTCGAAAGAAACAAAACCAAGAACCCTAGTCCTATGGGTTTCGGCCACTAGGATTTTAGGGTCCATGATGATGCTAAAAATCTTCATAATGTTATTTAATGTGCTCTCATGATGTTTAGTGATTAAATATAATTTTTGAGAATTTTTGGGATACCCTAGGATACCCTAGGGTTTCGGCCAACTTCAAGAACCCATGGGTAGGGTTGGGTCTAAAACTTCAAGTATGTGTTTTATGTATTATCATGATATAAGGGAGATGGAGGATGATTATGTGAATTTTCACATGGCCTAGAGACCCTATAAGTTTCGGACAAGGTTGCTAATAGGGTGGAAAGTTAGGACTTATTTCAAGTAAGGGCCCCAATGGCCCTATGCTAAGGTATGGTTGGTGTTTAATGATTGATTGGAGATTTTAATGGAATTTTTCAATGCCCCCATGGCCTTCTAGGTTTCGGCCAGCCCTAGGAAGGAGGGCTAAAGGTTAGGGTTAACCCTAATCATGAGCCCTAATGGCTTCCTATGGTCTCATAAATGGTGTATGGTTGTTCCTCTACCTTATGTTATCTTACATGTTTATGGAATTGATGGAACTCCACCTTATAGGTTTCAGCCAAGCCTTGTATCTAGGGTTTGGGGTGGAGTTAGGGTTCGAAGAATGATGGTTTATGCTTACCATGAAGTATATATATATATCTATAGGTTCAAGTATGTGGTAGAAATCATGTTACCTATAACCCTAACCATAAGCACCATGTTTTATGTTATATGCAACTGCTCAGAGCCGGCAGAAGAGTTATGCCGATGTCCGGCGTAGACCACTGGAATTTAATGTTGGAGATTGGGTATTTCTCAAAGTGGCTCCTATGAAGGGGGTGACAAGATTTGGGAAGAAAGGAAAACTAAGTCCGCGCTATGTGGGGCCATACCTGATTATGAAAAGAGTCGGTAAAGTGACATATGAGTTAGAGCTGCCTCTAGAGATGTTAGCTATCCATAATGTATTCCATGTGTCCCTGCTTAAAAAGTGTATCCCAAATATGGACCAAGTGATCGAGCCACAGACAGTACAAGTGCAGGAGGACCTAAGTTATGAGAGCAGACCCATCCAGATTTTGGATAGGGAAGTCAAGAAGCTGAGGAGTAAGGAGGTACCTTTAGTCAAGGTCCTATGGCAAAGTCAACGGTTCGAAGAAGCTACCTGGGAACGCGAGGACGAGATGAGGCGCAAGTACCCGGAGCTATTCTAAGTTCGAGGACGAACATTCACGAGGTATGGGGGATTGTAACGTCCTGAAAAATTCTCTTAATATTTTCTTAAAATATTGAGCATGTCTAGATAATTTTCCGAGAGGCCTAGAAATATTAATACAAAATGTGGCCTAGAAATCTATATTTTCTCATTTAAATTGAGAAAACTAAGTACTAATGGGCCTTATATGGGCTTTTTAGTACCATAATTATCAGAGAATTTTAGGTAAAAAATTAATATAAATATAAAGGGGTTTTAATGAGAAATATTAACATAATTATGGGGGAATTTTTAGAGGATTTTTGGAATTTTGGAGAAAATAATAGAAAATAAAATAAAAAATAAGGTGCATGGACTAAGGATTGAACCTTGGACCTCTTGTACAACCATGCATGCTCTAACCAACTCACCTAGCAAGGGAATGTTATGAGGGAATGAAGTGGATATTGGTTAAGGCTTAGAAGAAGATGAAGGGTCATGGAGAGACTCTTCATTTACCTCCTTAATGGGTTATAAAGAAGGGGGTTTGGGAATTACCTTCTTCCTTCCATCAATTGCATTTTCTTTCCTCCTCCTTCCTCATCCTAGCCAAAACCTCAAGGAGAGGTTCTCCCTTAGAAATGCTCCACAAGAAGGTCTCATCTCCAAGATCTAAAGGTTTTCCAAGGATACAAGGGCAAGGGGGTTCAAGTGTCCAAAGGATTTACAATTTCCTTCTCTTTTAAGGTTTAAAAATCAAGATCAACCAAGGTAAGACTCCCTCACCTATGGTATAATAGTTCCTTATGTTTTTAGCATGATATATTGGTTGGTTTTTTGGGATTTGATATCGAAAGAAACAAAACCAAGAACCCTAGTCCTATGGGTTTCGGCCACTAGGATTTTAGGGTCCATGATGATGCTAAAAATCATCATAATGTTATGTAATGTGCTCTCATGATGTTTAGTGATTAAATATAATTTTTGAGAATTTTTGGGGTACCCTAGGATACCCTAGGGTTTCGGCCAACTTTAAGAACCCATGGGTAGGGTTGGGTCTAAAACTTTAAGTATGTGTTTTATGTATTATCATGATATAAGAGAGATGGAGGATGATTATGTGAATTTTCACATGGCCTAGAGACCCTATAAGTTTCGGCCAAAGTTGCTAATAGGGTGGAAAGTTAGGACTTATTTCAAGTAAGGGCCCCAATGGCCTTATGGTAAGGTATGGTTGGTGTTTAATGATTGATTGGGGATTTTAATGGAATTTTTCTATGCCCCCATGGCCTTCTAGGTTTCGGCCAACCCTAGGAAGGAGGGCTAAAGGTTAGGGTTAACCCTAATCATGAGCCCTAATGGCTTCCTATGGTCTCATAAATGGTGTATGGTTGTTCCTCTACCTTATGTTATCTTACATGTTTATGGAATTGATGGAACTCCACCTTATAGGTTTCAGCCTAGCCTTGTATCTAGGGTTTGGGGTGGAGTTAGGGTTCGAAGAATGATGGTTTATGCTTACCATGATGTATATATATATATCTATAGGTTCAAGTATGTGGTAGAAATCATGTTACCTATAACCCTAACCATAAGCACCATGTTTTATGTTATATGTTAGGATTGGATGCCATGCTTAATAGGGTTTATTATGAATGTCTTATGTTTTATGCCATGTACATGAATGGTAGGTAGAATGTTATGGAATTCCTACCTATGCATGCTTGAGATAGATACCATGCTTAGACAAGAAATGCAATGTTTACCTTACGTATTATGATCATACAAGCTCTATGTGGTAGGATAAATATCTATGAAAAACATGTCATGTTCGATGCGATGTTTACCTTATATGTTATGATCATGCAAGTACTAGGAATAGGAATGATGTTTAGGTATGCATGCCATGTTTTATGTATGAAGTTGTATGCCATGTTGTATGAATAATGATGCATGCCATGTTAGGTGAATAAAGATGCATGCCATGTTTATGAAAGAAGATGCATACCATGTTTATGAATGAAGATAATGCTCATGCCTTCCAGGCATCATGATGCTATGTAATAAGTATGAACAATGAAAGGACAAGCATGTGTTAAGTCATGCTTTATATAACATGATTATGCTATGAATGTCTGATGAATGATGAAACATGTAAAGTATTTTACTTTATGAATGGGCTTGTACCGGACCGAAGTATGGGTCCAAGGGATGGGCACCTTAAGAACGCCCCAGTTATGGACTACCGACTATGCTGTCCACGGTTCTGGCACTACCGGAGCTATGCAACAGGGATGGGCTCCTTAAGAACGCCTCGGTTCGGGGACTACCGACTATGCTGTCCTTACCCTAGTAGGTCGGGGCTAGCTACCTTGGATTTGCTAGGGATGCGCGCTTATGATGTATGTATGTGGTACAAGCCGGGGACCCCAATGATATGATGATTATGTTTAAACATTTAAAAGTATGTTTTTAAAAGTTAAGCATCCATATGTATATGCATTCCACTCATGCATTCATTCAAGTTATGTATTATGCTATGCTAATAATGTTTTATGCTTATGCTTTATGTTAAGAAATATGCATGAGAGTAAATGATCTATGTCATGATTATGTTCAGAAGATGCTCATATGCTATGATAGGAGGTATATCTATGGTTATGTCATACGGGTTAGTTTACACTTTATAGACATGTTTATACCATGTATTATGCCATGTTAAGAATGTTTAATATGTTATGTTTATACCATGTATTATGCCATGCTAAGAATGTTTAATATGTTATGGTTATACCATGTATTATGCCATGCTAGAAATGTTTGCTATGTTTACGTTTATGCCATGTAGCATGCCATGCTTAGATTATCCCATGTTTCATGCCATGCTAGGAATGTTCACTTATGTTATTGTTCATGCCATGTCACGTATATGATAAGTGATTCAAGTTGTTATGTTCTAAGTAGAGCACCAAGTATGTTAATGTTTCATGTGATCATTATGAAATGATGAATGATTTTTGTGAGTAGGAAAGAGTCTTACTAAGCCTGTGTGCTTATAGTCTTATTTCCTTATACCGCAGATCTTTCAAGGGGACAATGAGGAAGCAGCAGGAGGGCAAGAACGCATGTGTGTGATAGTGACTTGGCCCAGGAAATCATATGTTTATCGTTTATGCTAGAACTTTACTTTGGTCACTTATACGCTTGAATGCTTGAATAATGACTTATGGAACTCTATGATGTGATGTTAAGTATGACATGATATGAAGTTTAAGTATGATGTCAACATGCCGAGTTTCCATGTCATTATGTTAAGAATAGTAGTAGGGCATGTATGTGTAAGCATAAAGTTATTCCGCTTCCTTATGATGTCTACATGCCCTAAGTATGTTAACGTAACGCCGCATCACGGGAAAAAAAAATGGGCATTACAGTTAGTGTACATGGATTCCATTTCGGACCTCATGACCTCTAGATTTCTCAGAATCTGGGCTCATCACAGCTTCTTGATAGGATGTAGGCTCGTTCAACTCAACTAGCATAACGTCATCATGGTCAGACAAGGGAAATGAATATCTCTCAAGCTGACGACATATCCTATCAGATCTGAGAAAATGTTGGTCTACTTGAATAGGTTGTTGCTCCATAACTTCTTGTGCAACAATCTCATGATCCACAATATCTTGTGATGTCTGTTCAATGTCCATCAAGATCTTCGTACTATCTGCATCTTGAACTTCTTCATGATGGATTTTACTCCCACTATTTCATCTAGAAATAAACTCTCTTTCTAGAAAAACATCATTTCTAGCAACAAACACTTTGCCTAGAGTTGGATTGTAGAAGTAATATCCCTTCGTTTCCTTAGGATATCCTACAAAATAACACTTACCAAATTTGGGTCTTAGTTTATTTGAGACTTGACGTCGAACGTAAGCCTCATAATCTCAAATCCTCGTAAAAGACATCGTGGGACTCTTCCTAGTCCATATCGTATATGATATCTTTATGACGACCTTTGATGGAGCTCGGTTAAGTGTGAAAAGAGTCATCTCTAGAGTGAATCCCCAGAACGAAGTAGGAAGATCTGTCCGACTCATCATCGATCGTACCATATCTAATATGGTACGATTTCTCCGCTAGGACACACCATTCCACTGTGGTGTTCTAGGTGGAGTGAGTTGGTATATGATCTCATACTTAGCTAGATGGTCACGAAACTCTTGGCTAAGGTATTCACCACCTCGATCTGATCGAAGCATCTTAATATTCTTGCCAAGTTGGTTTTGTACTTCACTTTTGAATTCTTTGAACTTTTCAAAGGATTCCGACTTGTGTTTCATGAGATACACATAGTCATATCTACTGACATCATCAGTGAAAGTAATGAAGTATTGATAGTCTCCTCTAGCAGTGACATAGAAAGAACCACATACATCAGTATGTATGAGTCCTAACAAGTCTGTCACTCTTTCGCCGTGGATCTTACTGATATCGGCTCGACATGCTCAAAGCATACAAGCCATCTGACGAGTACAAAGCATGACGTACATGATAGATTCTGTAACAACCCTCTCTTCTTAACCATAATTTTAGAGGGAAGTCACAATTTCTTCTTCTCTTTTCTTTTCTTTTCTTCTCTTTATATTGCTCTACGACCCTCTCTCCTTAGGCTTAGAGGGAGGTCACAAAACAACTCACAAATTATGCATAATTCACACCCGGCTATCTACCCAAATTAAAAAAATTAATTTAATTCATGCTGGCTTTGCCATGATTTAACCCCTAGACGACTTGGTTGCAAGACCCACGCACTAACCATTAGCCCAACAACTCTTTCTCTTTTACATTGGCACCAGTCGACTGATGACCTTGTCAGTCGACTAGTGCAGTCGACTCATGAGCCCGATCACTCCCCCAATCTTTCTGTTCGAAATCTGGCTGGGGAGCAGTCGATTGGTGGGACTACTAGTCGACTGGTGCAGTCGACCCATCCTAGAAATCACTCGACCAATGCTTCTATTCCCTCAAATTTCTAAGGGCAATCGACTGCTACTTGGGGCAGTCGACTGATATGTCTAAAATTTCAGTTCCAGACTTCAGAAACACTGATCAAGTTTAAACAAACACATATATACTTCAACTACACTAAGATTACAGACTCACAATCATAATAATCATAATCATACTCCATTTAGTATGCATATCAAACTTAAGAACTTTTGTGGAATAACATCTCAACATCAAAATACTTAGACTAGAACATAACCATCTAACATGCAACTCAATTAGTAAGAAACATCTCAATCTTAAAATCTTTGCGGGAATAATAAACTTAACACTAGACTCATCCCAAAGGATCTCACTCTACGGTTCCGCCGCCACTGACACAAAATATCCTTCCATTAGCCTCCTTGCCTTACATCCTTTCTTTACCTTTATCTGCAGTAAAAGGATGCAAACTATAAGCAAATTGCTTAGTATGTAGATACATACTCTCACAAAACATGCAATCGATTGTAAACATGTTCATGCTTGCTTTAAAACATGTGTAACTGAAAATGCTATACTTAGCATGAAAAATTCTCATGAATACACTTGTAACAAATGCTTGCATTTGAAAACTTTGCATGAACTAAAAAAGGCTTAACATGCTTGAAATAAATACTTGCTTTGGAAAACTTGAAACTTTCACATTCTTATATTTCTTATACTTCAAAATAATAAATATCCTTTCTTGGGCCTGGCATAGTACCAATGCGCATCCCTAATAAGTTTCAGGGTAGCTAGCCACTGAACCCTACTAGAGCGTCTAATACGCTTGCCTAGATCTTGCGGGCCTTGGCCCGGTACATGCCAAATAGACCTTGATCTTGTAAAGTAATATACTTAAACTTGTACTCATGCTTGTATTTAAAATGCATAACATAATATATCTTTTGCACTTAAAAAGTAATGTTCCCAAAACTTGTTTTGAAATACATCAAGACCTTGGTCTTGTACTTACATAAAAGCTTAGTCCCAGAACTCGTTCTAGGGCTTAGTAAGACCTTGGTCTTACTTAGAACTTGTATCGAACACCTTGCGTGCCATAATCCCAAAACTTATTTTGGGGCAAATCAAGACATTGGTCTTGCTATACTAAGATCATAAACACCAAAAAGACTTAGAATCATGTTTAGAAATCATTCGAGAACTACTTTTACTATAGGTGAGTGATCTACATACCTCTTTATGCTTCTAAACTTACTACATCGACGTAGGATCTAGCGTGGTACTCCTCGTCCACTTCCCTTGCTCAATCCGGACCTTGGGCGGAAGAAAAAAAAGAAAACCCTAGGTTTCCTCTTCTTGTTTTCGCAGGGAAGAAGAAAGAATGATAAAACCCTTGGTTTTCTCTTCTTTCTATTCCTTTATATACTAAGTAGAAGTTGAAGAATCTTCCATAAAGGACGCTTACTATCACTTATCTAATATTGGTTCCATATTTCAATGTTATGCATTCACCTAATGGAAATTTAAACCTAAGTTAATAGAAAGGTCTTTGGGTCGAGCCTTAGCCCTTTTTTTATGAAATTTTTATATTTCTTTTTATTTTGGAAAATTTTTGGGAAAATGCTGAAAAATTTCGGGTGTTACAGATCTTATAGCGGATGCATAAGGAATCTGATCCATGCGGTCTCTCACCTCCTTAGAAGATGGGCATTGAGTCTTCGAAAGACTCACACCATGTGACATCGGTAGAAATCCATTCTTGGAATTCTGCATGGAAAAACGATTAAACACCTTATCAATATATATACTCTGACTTAAGCCAAGCAATCTCTTAGATCTATCTCTATAGATCTTGATGCCTAGGATATAGGCTGCTTTACCGAAGTCTTTCATTGAAAAACAATTCCCTAGCCACGTCCTTGTGGGATCAGTTTGAATCGATAGAGTGAGGGTGATTATTGATCGTAAAATTTTCAGACAATTAAGAGAAATTACACAGCGAAAAAACACAAAAACAATCGCTAACAATCTTTCTTTATACTTGGTTTGGAATCGTAGTTGGCTCCTACTTCAAGGCCCATGGTTCTTGACCATTTACGATGGGCAATTCTATATTCATAAAAATGATTACAAGTTAGAGTACAAAATATAGAACTAAAAATGAGATTACAACACTTTATGAAATTAACCTTTTACCGACGAACAGAGTCGTTAGAATTTCGGAGCAGCGGGTTGTCGTCGGCACTTGAGTCGCGAGTATAGAGCATGTCGGAGTGTAGCGCTTGAGTGAAAGTGATGAAAGCGAGATTTGTAAGTTGTACTGAAGCCTTGGCGGTGAACCCCTATTTATATTGGTTGCTTGGGCGCCTGTGTTGAAAGGGGCACCTGACACGTGGCCTCTTCTGCGGGAACTCCATTCCGCAGACTCGGCCAGCGCTTATCCCTTCAACTGGGGCGCCTGAGCTGACTGGGGCGCCTGTGTTAACACAGGCACCTAGCATGACTTGATCCAAATGCTTTCGTGGTAGTTTGCTTCGATGGCTTGGATTGGCCTTGCACAAGGGCGCCTGTATCCACACAGGCGCCTAGCCCAGTGAGGCGCCTCCTTCCAATGAGGCGCCTGAGCTGCAGAAACACCATCTCTTCGTTTCCTGCAACCAAGGTTAGTTCCAACACAAAAGAAGCAGATATACATGATATATTAAAACATTATTTACAGCCTAAGCTGTCTTGGTTCTGACTTTGGGTCTCCCATATGGAACCCCTAGGTCGAACCGACACCTAATGTTCCCTCCTACGGGGAACGTGTCCTCACCTACTTCTCTCGGGAGAATTTACCTTTTTGCCAACCGGCTCCTCCGGTTGGACTTTTTCCCAGCTTCACTCACCAGGTCTTTGGTGCCCAGTCCTCGACTAGGTCTTAGTGTCCAGCTTCACTCACCAGGTCTTCGGTGCCCAGTCCTCAACCAGGTCTTAGTGCCCAGCTTCACTCACCAGGTCTTAGTGCCCAGCTTCACTCACCAGGTCTTATTGCCCAACCTTATGTCAGGACTTAGTTGTCTAGCCCATGGCCAGGACTTAGTGCCCAATTCAAAGAACCAGGACTTAGTGCCTAGTGTACCTAGGACTTTCTTGCACACTTAATAAGCTTGTTAGATCACAACCAAATCATAATTTCCAACCCCTTTGCCATCATTAAAATATAGGTTTGACTTTGGTGCTTCCGACATCAACAATCTCCCCCTTTTTGATTTATGGCAATCTGGTTCAAAAAGTTAAGTTGAAAATATATTATAGCAATCTAACAACAATAACAACTACTTAATGGAAATTTATCTCCCCCTAAATTACACATTCTCCCCCTGAAATTTTCAATGTCATGCGGGTTTTGTAAACTTTCTACGTGCTAAGTGTTTTTCAAAATTTAGCAATAAGCTTTAAGTTTTGACTAAGTATTTTTCGAAAATAGAGCAATTGTACTCAAGAATTTTTCAACACTTCAAAATCTAGCAAAAAAACTTTAAGTTTTGACTAAGTATTTTTCAGAATAAGAGCAATTTTACTCAAGAATTTTTCAACACTTCAACAATTTTTGTAAACCTAATTTTTGTTTCAAAGAACATTTTGTAAAAGAAAATTTCCTTAGGCAAGATAAATTTTGAAACCAGATTTCCCTTAAAAACAATTTCAATTTTTGAGAACTTAGGAAAACAATTGATTGAAAAAAACTTTTTTCGTACTTAGAAGAGTTTGCTTTGGAAAACACTTTGTGCATTAAAACATGTTCACCAAAAAAAAACATCTTTATATTTTTTCAAACAAAGTTTGCCAATACTTAGAAAAAAATTTAAACACATTTTTAAGTACTTAACAAAAACACATTATTGAGTACTTAACAAATTTTGAATAAAAATAGAGCACTTAGAACTTTTACTTTACTTTTTGAAAAAAGAAATAAAAATTTTGAAAAATTTCTCCTTTCTTTTGTTTCTCTCCCCCTTTGCCTTTTATATAAAAAAATTGATACCAAGCACGGCAATTAAATTAGAGCTAGTAAGAAATTGAAATTCTGTATTGAACCAACTCTAATGAAAAAAAAACTGGACCAAACCAAATTAAACTGATCTTGTTCGGGTCTTGTCTAACCCAGTTAGCTACTTAGTAACTATTATAAATAGTAGCATTCGCTAGGGTTAGTCAAGTTAAGTGATTAGATCAAGTTAGAGTTTCTAAGCTTGACACATAACCTGATTATTGTTCAACTTGTATTTATTGCCCCAATTACTGCAGATGCACTGACTTAATGCATCTTGAATCAAGGCATAGACCTAAGCATCTCAACCCAGTCTAGGTTATCATTCAAAAGTACCCTAAGGTGCTTGTGAGATATTGGCTTCTAGATCTATAGGTGCATGCAGTTCTAGGGTTAGGGCCTAAGCTAAGTCCGTTTGCGAAAAAAAGCCTAGTTTTGAAGGGGGTAGTTTTTGAAAGAAAACTAAGTCAGAAAATTATTTTAAATTTCAAAAACTTGATAAAAGAAATGATAAATTTGCTACTTAAAAAAAATTAAGAAAAATAGGAAATTTTTTTTAAGAAAACAATATAGAACAATCCTGTTCTACTAAGTGTTGGTGCCCCGGTTAATTTTGATGTGATCCACCAAGTTAGTTGGGTCCTGTTGGTTTACTGATCCCTCTGCTAAGTGTGCAGGAGCTTAGGTATGGAGGAAGTCGAGCATAAGACGTGGCGGACGAGAAGGATTGCGCGGGAAAGCGAGCCGACGGGCTCGGTGCACTGCGAGGGACGCGGAAGCTGCGGAAGAGTACGCCGGTGGAACGAGAAGACATGCACGGTGTCCGAGGTACGAGAAGCCGGGAGGAAGGACGCTCGAGGGGCGAAAGACCGGAGTCGGGTTCGGGTGAGCCTAACTCTGGTTGGTCAGAAATCACCCAGAAAATCTACCTCATAAAATCAAAAACCAGCCAAAGAAAAAGAAGGCATTGAAGGCCACCTGGGACGAGACCTCGTCGGACGAATCAGAAGTTCAAGTGGTATCAGAGCGGGTTCGCTTTTGAAGGACTAATCGCCTGAGAAAGCTACAAGACGATGGCCGGCGCGCACATTCATCCACCTAAATTCGAAGGGGATTTCACCGTCTGGAAGAAAAAAATGGAGGTATTTTTTCGTACAGATTTTGATATTCTTTTATCAATAAAATATGGTTTTGCAGTTCCTAAAGATTCGAACGGGGATGAAAAAGAAGAAAGCTTGTGGAATAAGAAGGAGCAGTCGGAATCTGTTGCCAATGGTAAGGCTGAGTTCCACCTCCTAACAGTCTTGCCTACTCAAGAGGTAAACCGGATCGGCAACTACCGCTCCGCGAAAGAATTATGGGAGAAGTTCCTAGAACTTCATGAGGGTACCTCTGAAGCCAAGTCAGCAAAGAAAGATCTCCTGCGAAATAAGCTGATAAATCTACAAATGAAGGAAGGAGAAACGGTGGCCGAACTTCATGCCAAAATAAAGGAACTAATCTCTGGACTCACTCAACTCGGCGAATCGGTAAGTAATCGTGACTCTATTCGATACGCCCTTAATGCCTTCCCAAGGACCCAGGAGTGGAGCTCAATCATCGACGCTTATTACATCTCCAAAGATTTAGAGGTAAGTACGTTAGATGAGATGTTTTCCATTTTCGAATTACATGAATCTCGGTGGGCAGGATCCAAAAAGACCAAGAATCTGGCCTTAAACACAAGGACAACGGAGAAGAAGTCAGAATCCTCAACGGACTATGAGACAACGCAAATGGTAAGTTCGTTTAAAAGTTTTTTTAAAGCTAAAAAATTTTCAAAGATGCAGGGAAAGAAGAGATCTCCTAGAAAACGCACAGTACGATGCTATAACTGCAACGAAGAAGGTCATGTCAAAGACCAGTGTCCCAAGCTGAAGAACCAATCAAAGGAGAAGAAGGTTCTGATAGCGACCTGGGATGATCCTTCTTCCGACGAGGAACATGAAGAATACGCCGGACTTGCACTAATGGCAAGTCATCAAGAGGGGAGCACTGATGAAGGGGGAGCAACATCAGAAAGCGACAACGAAGAAGGAACCTCGCTTTTCGAAAGCGATCCGGTAAGTGAGGTTTGTTTTCTTCCTCATGATCAATTGTATGCTGGTGTTAAAGCTTTGCTCAAATCTAATTGTAGACTAGAAAAAGAAAATTCTAAATTTAAAAATGAAAATATTGATCTGAAAAATTTAGTTGAGAAATTAGAATGTGATATTGTCTGTTTGCGAGACAAGAAAAATAGCTATCCTGAAAAGTTGAATTGGTATTTTAAAAACCATAAGGGGCAATTTAAAAAGGTGCCATAGAATTACATTCCATCTAAATTTTTAGTTAATCCTGTTGATAGAAATTTATTTTGGATACCAAAATCAATTTTGAATTAGTTTTCTATTATTGCATAATTTTTCTTGTTAAATTAGAAATAGATTAAGTTTCTTTTGAAAATTTTTTCGATAAATTTAGAATTTTGATTATTTTTCATTTGAAAAATAAACTTTTAATTTTAAAAATAGAAAATTAATTCATTCTGTAATTTCTTTAAGTCTAAGTGTGCTTCAGTTGTAAGGCTTCTCCGCCACAAGGAGATTTTCTGATTGTGCATCAACCGTCTTGGAAGCAACGACCGAGTTGCAACCAAGTTTTTTTTTTAAAGACGAGTGATCTCTTATCTTATTTCTTAACCGTCTATTCACCCCCCTCTAGCCGGTCAACCCGATCCTACACTAAGCACAACCCTAACTGCCTTCTTAGTGAGCTAAACTCAGACTCAGGTAAGGGTTTGGTAAAGATATCAGCTAAGTTGGATTTTGAGTCCACATTCTTAAGTACTATTTCACCACTGGCTACATGATCCCTCACAAAATGATGTTTAACTTCTATATGTTTTGTTCGGGAATGTTGAATTGGGTTTTTGGTCAGGTTGATTGAATTAAAGTTATCAATAAAGACTTGAGTTTGGGTGTAGTGAAGCTGGAAGTCCTTAAGAGTGTGCATCATCCACAGAAGTTGTACTACACACTCTCCTAGGACAATATATTCTGCTTCGGTTGTGGACAAAGCTACGCAGTGTTGCTTTCTACTACACCAGCTAACTAGGCTATGTCCTAATAGTTGACAACTTTCATTTGTATTCTTTCTATCTAATTTACACCCAACATAGTCAGAATATGCTGATAATTCAAAAGTGGAAGTCCTAGGATATAAAATCCCTACATTTAGGGTACCCTTGATGTACCTAAGTACTCTTTTTAGGGTTTCTAAGTGGGATTCCTTAGCACAAGTTTGGTACCTAGCACACATTACTACAAAAAATAAGATATCAGGTCTACCAACGGTTAAGTAAAGTAGACTATCAATCATGTTTCGGTATAACTTAAGATCTACAGGCTTACCTTCAGGGTCATTATCAATTTTGACATTTGTAGCGATAGGGGTACTTAAGTTTTTGGAATTATCCATTTTGAATTTCTTTATTAACTCTTTAGCATACTTGGATTGGTGAACATAATTACCATCTCTAGTTTATTTAATTTGTAATCATAAGAAAAAATTGAACTCACCTACCAAACTCATTTCGAATTCACTTTCCATTATTTTTACAAATTCTTTTAGAAAGATAAAGTTGGTGGATCCAAAAATTATATCATCAACATAAATTTGTGCAATAAAAATATCTTTATCTAAGGTTTTAATAAAAAGTGTGGAGTCAATTTGACCTTGGTTAAATTCCTTAGAAATTAGATAGGTTGATAACCGTTCATACCATGCCCTAGGTGCTTGTTTCAACCCATAAAGTGCTTTTCTAAGTTTAAAAAGATAGTCAGGTTTTTCTAGGTCCTCAAATCCTGAGGGTTATCCTATATAAACTTCTTCTTTAATAAACACATTTAAGAAGGTAGACTTGGCATCCATCTAATATAGCTTAAACCCTTTATGGGCTGCAAAGGCTAACAACATCCTAATTGGCTCAAGTCTGGCTACTGGGGCATAGGTTTCATCATAGTCTAACCCTTCGACCAGACTAAATCCTTTAGCTACTAAGCGGGCTTTATTTCTAACAATTTACCCTTGATCATTTAGTTTGTTTCTAAACACCCACTTAGTATCTATAATAGACTTGCCCTCAGGTTTAGGTACTAGTTACCAGACCTGGTTTCTGATGGATCGCTTCGGCGTGCTAGAGGGGGGAGTGTAACGACCCGCCTTCTAGTACTAAGCTTCAAGGCGGATCGCTACTAACTAACTGACTAACTAATTACTTGATTTATGATTTCTGATAATGCTAAACCAACTGGGAGAATTTCGAAAATTCTTATTTCGCTATTTACTGAACTAACAATTCATAAACATGCTGAAAGTACTAATTTATCCAAAATAAAGCAAAACTTTTATTTTATTATCTTGGTAGAATTCAATCCCCCAACCTCTGGGTTGCATGGCTAAAGCACTAACTAGCTGCTCCACACCACGTTTGTTTTACACAGTACCAGTCGACTGCTATATGCCAGTCGACTGGTCGGGCCACAGAATGGTTCTGTGCCCGATACCAGTCGACTGGTGTTTTCCCAGTTGACTGGTAGTTCTGAAATTTCAGTTTTCAGATTTCTAGAATATATCAACCTTGAGCCACAATGTACCAAAATCATATCTAACAAACATAATGGCATAAATAAAGTTCCACGACAATTCTAAGGCATTTATTACATGTTTTTGGAGGGTTTCTAGCATGTATAGCAACTTAGAAATCATAAAAACGACATGTAGAAGTATAAACATGAATGTGCCAAGTTCGTATCAACTTCTTATTGAAACCATTCGTTATTCATATCTAAGGGCATTCTTAGCTACTACATGTCATTCTATATGGTGCATATATCTTAAAACAAGTATATCCTATGTATTTAGCATGTAAATCAAAAGTATCAAGTTCTTATCTCTAAAGCTTAAGCATGGATCTAAATTACCATATTGCAAGTAGTAACACATGTAAATAAACTACTTTAATATACTAGGCACCACCAATAACGAGTCTAATTAAGTTCATACATGGTTCACATAACCTATTGCGGAAAACTAAAAGAAACATAATAGAGACTATTTCTATGCTTTGCAAGTTCCGAAGACTTTTATTCCAACTCCACCATCACACACACTTTGCATCAAGCCCACCGCCTCCGCTACTAGTGCTTTCCATTACCTGTATCTACAGTATAAGGAAATACAAACTAATAAGCATAAAGCTTAGTAAGTACCATCTAGCCTCACAAAACTATAAAAACTCGAATTATGCTTTTGTAAAACATGCTATGCACATACATGCTCATATCCATAAGTAATCAAGCTAGGCTCATGCTAAAATACATATCATAGAGTGTCATGGCAAATAACTGAGACATGACACATACTGAACTAAAACTGAAAAGTAAGCTATAGCATGGCATACATATCTGAACTGGAACTGAAACTAACTAACATAAAACTAACTATTAAATTCACCACATGCTAATATGAATTTCTGAAAACTAAATACATATAGTAGGTGAAAGTAATAATCAACTGCTGTGGGCCCGACAATGTACCAACTGTGCGCGCATCCCTAATAAACCCGAGGTAGAAATCCCGAATCCATTAGGGTTCTACTAGGTTATCTAAACCTAGGGACAACTAGGAGCCCATCCCATACTAGGTTATCTAAACCTAGAGGCAACTTGGAGCCTATCCCTGGACCGAAGTCCGGTACAATACCAACAGAAAATAAAATAGTCCTTTATACTTTTCTTTCCTTTTCTGATTCTTGCTTTTACTAGGTTATCTAAACCTAGGGGCAATTAGGAGCCCATCCCATTGGACCTTGGTCCCGATCATAAACTGAAGCAAGAATTTCTATTCTTTAATGCTTTCTATAGCAATAACTGAACTGAACAATTTAACAAACACCTAACGTGCTTCTTGACCCAAAACTGAAGGGTAGCACAACGTGTTTGTTCATAATTTACGATTTCTAATCGTAGAACATACATATAAGGAAATAAAGCATACGAAAAATCAACCGAAACTACTTATACTGCAGGTGAGGGGTACTTACATCCTGCACTAGGTTTCCTTACGAATATAATATGAAATCTCCGAGGGAACGTCGAACTTCAACGTTCTTCTTGCTCCTTGGCGTTCTCCTTGCGTCTACGAGAATTCTCGTAGAGAATAGGCCCTCTTAGGACCTTCCCTTCGCTTTCCCCTTGTCTTGGGCGTCAAGAGAAGAGGAGGAGAGGAAGAGGCGCAAGAGAGGGAGAGAGAAGAGAGTCTCGGGAGAGGGAAAGGAAGAAAATCGCGGAGAGAGAAGGAGGTGTCGGCGCTGAAAGAAGGTGAGGAAAAGAGTGAATCTAAAAACCCTAAGTTCCCCTTTTATACTCATGGGAAAATTTAACTAACTTTGCCTTATTTATCTTTTCCTCTATTCTATATCAATGAAAACAAACTAGCCCACTTGGTAAGACTCTTCCCCTCTCAATGTAGATCTAGGGATCAAACCTTAGTTAGTTTTTTTTACTGTGCATTTTATTTTTATTCGTTTTTTGCCTTATTTGTCCATGGAAAAATTTTATAAAAATATCCATAAATTCAGAATTAATTCTAGGATATTTCTAAAATTAGGTTTGAGAATTTTCGGGCATTACAATCCCCCATACCTTATAAAAAGTTTGTCCTAGAACTTAAAACAACTCTGGGTATTTCTGCCTCATGCTGTCCTCTGGTTCCCATGTTGCCTCTTCTACTCTATGATTTTGCCATATGGCTTTCACTAATGGTACCTCCTTGTTTCGCAATTTCTTAACTGCTCGGCCTATTATCTGAATAGGTCGACTATCATAACTGAGATCTTCGCGAACTTGTACCGTCTGTGGCTCTATCACCTGGGTGGCATCTGGGATATGCTTCTTCAGCATGGAAACATGAAATACATTGTAGATAGCCGACATCTCCTGAGGTAGCTCCAACTCATAAGCTACTTTGCAAACTCTTCTAGTGATGGGGTATGGTCCTACATATTTGGGACTTAGCTTGCCCTTCTTCCCAAAACGCATTACTCCCTTCATGGGAGCCACTCTGAGGAACACTGTATCCCCAACTTCAAACTCTAATAGTCTACGTCGTGTATCGGCATAGCTCTTCTGGCGGCTCTGTGCTGTTTCTATTCTCTGGCGGATCTGCTGTATGGCTACGGTGGTATCATCTATAAGATCTGTCTGTAGGCCTAACTCTTGCCTCTCACCATCCTCGTACCAGCAGATAGGAGATCTACACCTCCGCCCATATAAAGCCTGATAGGGTGCCATGCCGATAGTGGCTTGATAACTATTGTTGTAAGCGAATTCCGCTAAGCACAAGTATCTGCACCAACTGCCCTTGAAATCTAAAGCACAAGCTCTGAGCATATTGTTGGTGAGAGCCCTAGAGCCGATCATGTAATGATTGTATGGACTAATTTGTATCATATTCCTATGTATAAATAAAGGCATGTTTTATGGTTATTATACTTACGTGTATTTGTGCCAATTAGCTAAGTATAATAATGTCCTTGAGTAGAAGGTTCTTATCTATATCAATCGATTGGTTGAATCGATAGTGAGATGATATAGAGAACACTACTCTAAATAATTCCTAGTCGAGTATTAACATTCAGGGACAATGTTAATACGTAGAGACTAGCATGTGAGTCAACATGATGACTTGATCTCACAAGTCATGGATATAGAGATATCAAGTTGACACATGGGTATGCATTGGAGAATGTATACTGAATGACCCGCCATGAGAAAGTATCATGGATCGTTATATGAGTGTCATATACTTTCTCATGTGGCTATTAGTATGACTATTAGTCCTTGGACCTGAAGTCACCATGGATTCCTACATAAGGAGTTACGTACTTTGGCTTCGTCAAACGTCACCCGTAAATGGGTGGACTATAAAGGCGATTACTGGGTATGTAACAAATTATGGAAAGGGATGTGAGTGATGTAGATGGGATCTATCCCTCCTATATGACGGGAGCGATATCGTATTCTTGATAGAGTTAGACCACAAAGTGCATGGCCATGCCCAAGTGAGTCAATATGAGATATTGAGCTCATTTGATTAGTGTGTGTCTACTTGGAGTTCAAGGTATAGATTGACTCGAGGATGACACGGTCTATGCCTCAATTGAGTCAATCTAGATATCAAGGATAGAGGGACATTATCATATATTGTGAGAGTCACAATTATTAGTCACAAGGTGATGTTGGATCTCAACATTCTTGTAACTTGGGTAGCAATGATGTGTTGCTAGATACCGCTCATTGCTTATGTTTCTAAGAGGTTAGAAGCATTGCCAACGTTACAAGAACCTATAGGGTCACACGCAAAGAACAAATAGATGGAGAAAAATTGAAGTCAAGTTTGACTTGGCTAAATATGGAAAGTCCATAATAGGCAAGTTTGACTTGACCTAAATCCAAATCAAGTTTGACTTGACTTGGTTCCACTTCAAGTTAGACTTGACATGGGAGAAGAAATGGAGTCAAGTTTGACTTGACTATTTATGGAAAGTCCATAAAAGGTAAGTTTGACTTGACCAAAACCCACCTCACCTTTGTTTGACCGAGTGATGACTTGGTTTCCCCCCTCCCCCCCCATTTGAATTTCGAATTCAAATTGAAAGGGGATATGGAAGGCCACCTAATGGCAATTAGTAGCCATTATGGCCGGCCACTTAATGGCCATTAATGGCCATTAAGTGGCCGGCCACAAGAGAGAACAAAAAGGGATTTTGTTCCCTTTTGGTGGGTGGCTTTTCATTTTTCTCTCTTTGAGTTTTGGTGGATTCTTCTTCTTCCTCTCCTCCTCTTGGCCGAAAACACAGAGGGTGCTAGCACACCTAAGTTTTCGATCCATCTATCTGTTCGCGTGGATACGTATAGAGGAGTGTCTACTTTGATACTCTACGAGATCCGGCGGCCTCTTGGACAAGCGGGAAAGCGAAGGGCTACGCGTCAAGGGTAATGACCTTATCATGTAGATCTAGTGTAGATTTAGATATTAAACTCGTACTCGTATTTGTTTTATAAGTTCGCACGGATCCGTGGCCGAGATTCTGGGGTTTCCGCAACGCAAAAAGCGGTTTTTGCGGCCTAGAATTTCCAACAGTGGTATCAGAGCCACGTGCGAACCTTGTACGAGTTTAAATTTGTTTTTTTTTGTATTAGATACAAAATTTAAAGACAAATAATATTCTGTGATTTTTCGAAATTTATAGAGTTTATGGGTATTTTTCTCATGAAGTTGAAGCAACAAGTGTTCGGACACTTGTAGGCTTCACCGATCGAGAAAAACTTTCCGAAACGGAAAGATCTCGCTATAATCTTTTGGGACAGCGGCTTAAGTTGCTGTAAGGTAGTTTTGGGACACTCGTGAAATTTATTTCGCGAGTAGGGGTGCTGCCCCTAACCCCGCAAGGGACATTGTCCCGCAATCGTGCCCAAAAATCGTGTAGCGGGACCGTTACGGAAGTGTAACTCATAATATTGTAAAATTGTCGAAAAATTATAGAAATTTATTTAAAATACATAATTTGGAATTATGTATGAATTTGTGATGATCATGGCCCAATAAAAACCCAATATGATTGGAATGTGTTGTAATTCATATTACGGTCTGCGTACCGTTTTTGTGATTGTGCGTGTTGTATAGTGTATGCGACCTGCGAGTCGGCTTCTTTTATTTTATTTCTGTACTTTCTTATTTTGTAATGTACAAAATGAAGACGGTGGGCGGTTCATCCGAAGACGGAGTTATGGAGGGAGCCGACGACACGTGGCGGTCAAAGGAGAAGCTTGGAGAAGCGAAACCCTAGGTTGACCGTCCGATCTTCTCATTGGCTTGAGAAGATCGTAGTAGGGCCATGATCCAATCACAAATTAAATTATTTTATTATTTGCTTGTATGTGATGCATGCTAGAGTAAAATAATTAGAGCCTTGTGTATATGATACACCCTCTCTCTTGCGATTAGATTCGATCTAATTCAAATCAACTCATTCTCGAAATGCCTAACAAGTTTTGATACCTATCACTACCTCGATCATTTGTTGTTATTGAATCTGCCAAAGCAGAGCAACACATTTAATCTTGGTAGGGTACGGAGGGACAATCTTGGTCCCGCCTATCACGGCTTGGGTGAGAACAAACTCAATCAGATTGAGTGAAACTAGTTAACTCGGTCGAATCGAGTCCAACTATAGGCATATTCCAATCGTTGGAAAGGTAGGATAAAAATCGCATTTATATTAAAACTTGGGCGATTTAGCCAAAGCTAACTCAAGTTTTTATGTAAATGTAAATTTTAATCCTATAAACAAGAGTTGCATAGAGATGTAATCGGTAAATTGTTACCTACCGATCGTACTAAGTCTTGGGCGATTTAGCCAAAGCTAACTCAAGGCTTAGTATGATGTGGATCTTGTCCCACTATATTATAGTTAAATTAGATAGAATCTTGTAGCGTGGTTTGACCACGTCTATGACTTGATTTTACAAAATTTCTATAATTCAGTGGGAGAATCGTTTAATTAAAGGCCTAATTAAATGATAGTTGGAATGTGATAATTTATTTTCTGCATTTTATTGTTGTAGATTGCCATGTCGACAAACGCAAATACTCTCTCCCTGCGATCTGTCCTTGAGAAGGACAAGCTCAACGGAGCAAACTTCCTGGACTGGTACAGGAACTTGAGAATAGTTCTCAAGCAAGAACGTAAACTGTACGTTCTGGAGCAGCCTATTCCCGAGGCACCTCCTGCGAGTGCCACGCGAGCTGACCGTGATGCTCACAAGAAGCATCAAGATGACGCATTGGATGTGTCATGCCTTATGCTCGCAACCATGAACTCTGAGCTTCAGAAGCAACATGAGTTAATGGATGCTTTCGATATGGTTGAGCATCTGCGTCAACTATATCAAGGACAAGCAAGGCACGAGAGATTTGAGATCTCTAAGGCACTGTTTCAGTGCAAGATGCAAGAAGGGACTCCCGTAGGTCCCTATGTACTCAAGATGATTGGGTACATAGAGAATTTACAGAGATTGGGATTCCCACTGGGCCAAGAGCTGGCCACAGACTTGATCTTGCAGTCCCTACCCGAAAGTTATAGTCAATTTGTCATGAACTGGAACATGAATGAAATTGACAAGTCCCTGCCTGAGATGCTCAGCATGTTGAGAACTGCTGAGCTCAATCTTAAGAAGGCCAAGCCCATTTTGATGGTGCAGAAGGACAAAGGTAAGGGCAAGCCCAAAGGCAAGGGAAAGTCTCAAGCCAAGGGCAAGGGCAAGGGCAAAGCACTGAAACCCAAAGGAGGGGTTGCCAAGGATGCTACCTGCTTCCACTGCGGTGAGACCGGACACTGGAAGCGGAACTGCAAGAAATATATGGAAGATCTCCAGAAGAAGAGAAGTCAGACTTCTACTTCAGGTATTCATGTTATAGAAGTCAATTTGTCTATTTCTACATCATGGGTATTAGATACCGGATGTGCTTCTCACATTTGTACTAATGTGCAGGCGCTGAGAAATAGCAGAGCATTGACAAAGGGCGAGGTGGACTTACGAGTTGGCAATGGAGCAAGAGTTGCTGCTGTTGCTACAGGAGTTTATATGCTATCTCTGCCCTCTGGGCTTGTATTAGAGTTAGATGATTGTTATTATGTGCCTACTCTGACTAAGAACATAGTTTCTGTTTCTTGTTTAGACAAGAAAGGATTTTCGTTTATAATAAAGAACAAATGTTGTTCAGTTTATTTAAATGAAATGTTCTATTGTAGTGCACCTCTGATGAACGGACTCTATCTTCTAGACTTAGAAAACCCTATCTATAACATAAATACCAAAAGGCTCAAGTCTAAAGACTTGAACCAAACCTATATCTGGCACTGTCGCTTAGGCCATATAAATGAGAGTCGCCTATCCCAGCTCCATAGAGATGGTTTGCTGGACTCATTTGATTTTGAATCATTTGAGACATGCGAGTCTTGCCTTCTTGGCAAGATGACCAAGACTCCATTCAGTGGACACAGCGAAAGAGCAACCGATTTGTTAGGTCTTATACATACCGATGTATGTGGCCCTTTCAATGTTGCTGCCAGAGGTGGTTATAGGTACTTCATTACATTTACTGATGATTTCAGTAGATATGGTTATGTGTACTTGATGACACATAAGTCAGAATCCTTTGAAAAGTTCAAAGAATTCAAGAATGAAGTACAAAACCAGCTTGGCAAGAGTATTAAAATACTTCGATCAGATCGAGGTGGAGAATACCTCAGCCATGAGTTCCGTGACTATCTAGCTGAGTATGGGATCCTGTCCCAACTCATCCTCCTGGAACACCACAATGGAATGGTGTGTCCGAAAGGAGGAATCATACCCTATTAGATATGGTGCGATCCATGATGAGTCACACAGATCTTCCTATATCCTTTTGGGGATATGCTCTGGACACGGCAGCCTTCACTCTTAACCGTGTTCCATCAAAGGCTGTAGTAAAGACACCATATCAGATATGGACTGGGAAGAGTCCCCAGATGTCTTTTATGAGGATTTGGGGTTGTGAAGCTTACGTACGACGTCAAGTTTCAGACAAACTGGGACCCAAATCTGATAAGTGCTATTTTGTAGGATATCCCAAGGAAACGAAGGGATATTACTTCTACATTCCCAGTCAGCACAAAGTGTTTGTGGCGAAGACTGGGGTTTTTCTAGAAAGGGACTTTGTTTCTAGAAAAACTAGTGGGAGTAAGTTCGATCTTGAAGAAGTTCAAGATATGGACCATAGCACTGAGGCCTTGATGGAGGTTGAACAGGAACCACAAAATGTTGTGGATCATGAGGTTGTTGCACAAGGAGTTATGCAACAACAGCCTGTTCAAGTAGACCTACCTCTTCGCAGGTCTGGTAGGGTACGTCATCAGCCTGAGAGATATTCATTTCTCTTGTCTGATGACAATGACGTTGTGCTCATTGAGAATGAGCCTACAACCTATCAGGAAGCTGTGATGAGCCCAGATTCTGAGAAATGGCTTGAGGCCATGAGATCCGAGATGGACTCCATGGTACACCAACCAAGTTTGGACCTTGGTTGATCCACCTGAAGGGGT
>JAGFNQ010005059.1:0-36389 GCA_024364735.1 Boesenbergia rotunda | reverse complement strand
TTTTAAAACGTTGTTTGGCGTTGTTGATTGCAAATTCTTGTAGTGATATTTTTAAAATTTTACGAACCCGTATCCTTGTCAACATGCACCCGGTCCCAACAGTGGTATCAGAGCCGGTTAGTGTTCGACATAATCATATAATTGTTTGTGGAAAACTTTGTCATAATCTCAATTTTTGGAAAAATTTTCAATTATGGAAATTTTTCAATTATTATAAGTTTTAGATTTAGGAATTTCAAAGTTTGGAAATCCTCATGAAATTTCGCAAACGTTTGAAATATCCTAGTTTCTGAAATTTTATGATAATTGTGAAAACTTCCCATCTTTGGAAACTTTCCAATTTTGGAAATTTTCTATTTTAGAAATTTTCCAATTTTGGAAATATGTAAGTTTTCTTTGTACCAGAAACTTACAATTATTCTGAAAACCTATTATGAAATCTCGCAATTTTGGGCACTTTCTTTCAAGAAAGTCTAGACAAATTTATGGACAATTAATTGACAATTAAATTTGAATTGGTTTTTAAATTGACAATAAAATTCTTTATTTTGGATTGAGCCTCGGGGAGCGGTCCAATTTAAAGTTAGTTGTTGTAATTTAATTTCCCAATTTTAAATGAAATTGTCATGTTTAATTTGGTTACGCTTCCGAAGCGGACCAAATTGGATTTACGACAAATTACTTTTCTTTGGGTATCTGAGCCTCGGGGAGCCACCCTTAGAAAACGATTTGTTGTAATTAATTAAATCTATGAATAAAATATGATTTAAGAGGTGATGCTCTTGCATATTGTTGTCTCCAAAATTAATTAGGAAAATGGTTTCCTATAGAGTTTCTTAAATGAGATTTTCATGAAAATAATATGTGGTTGAATTAAGGGAATTGTCTCTTAATTTAATAAGATTTGATTTAGAGAAATCAAAGTCTTAAACATATTATTTCCGAAATTGATTATGACAATTTAGGAAATTGTTTCCCAAAACAATTCCTTTAATAAAGTATGAAATTAGAATTAGGAAATCCGGTTCCTAATTCAATTCATGGGACTTGATAAATTAAGTCACATACATACTTTATTAAGGAAATCGTTAGTCATGACATAATTATACGTCATGAATGTGCTTAGAAAGAAGGATGAGACCCAAAACCCCTTACAAAATATTAAGGCCAACACCTTCCATTAATATGGTTAGAATCAGAGTTTTGTTTCTCGTTTGGGTTGATGGACACATCCATGCCCGGCTTGAACCTCAACATGTTCAAACCATGGAATTAGTTTACGAATAATATAGTTGGAGTCAGAGGTCAATCCTTAGTTTTGGTTGTTGGACACATCCAAGCCTGACTAAACGGTTGAATGAGCTCCAACCATATTAAAACTATTTCTTGATTAATGGGTCAGCCTTAAGCTTGGAGCATCGATTTGTTGTGCCACAGCCAAGGTCGATGCAAAGAGAGGTGCAGTTGGGTGCTATGTATAATGTCGCATACTTGTTAATGAGTTAACAACCCAATGATTTATGCAAACATTCAATTAGTTGATAGCATAAAGTGATAGTTACATATATGTGATATATAATCGGTATAATTACCTACCTTCATAGCTAAGAATAATTTGATGGCCACAACCATGGTTGTTCTTATCTATGGTTGGATATCAACCTATTTGGAGATGTTCCTACAATCTCCCGAATTGATAAAAAGGGTTATTCAATTTGAAAAATAAATAGGATTTTTAATTAATGTATATTTGTTACATTCTTTATCATTCTTCTCACATAAGCTCAATTTGTATTTCTAGGTTAATCACTCGATCATGTCTTCTCTAAACTTACGTTCCATTTTGGACACCAATAAACTGACTGGGCCAAACTTCATGGGCTGGCTTCGAAACCTGAGGATAGTCCTCAAGGCAGAGAAGCTTGCATATGCCCTTGAAATCAACTTCCCAATCATCCTCCAGAAGGTGCAACTCCAGACCAGCTAATGGCCTATCAGAAACATGTGACCGATTCTGAACTTGCGAGTTGCATCATGCTAGCCTCTATAATACCTGAGCTGCAAAAGCAGCATAAGCATATGGATGCTTATACTATCATCTTCCATCTTCATGAGTTGTTTGAAGAGCAGGCGAGATCCGAAAGGTTCAAAGTCTCCAGACTCCTCTTCACCACTATGATGCAGGAAGGCACTTCTGCTTCGCAGTTTGTGTTAAAGATGTTAGGGTACATTGAGCGACTGAGCACACTCAGTTTTGCAATGGATCATGAACTAAGTATTGACTTAATTCTGAATTGTTTGCCCAAAAGTTATTCACAATTTGTAATGAACTATCGGATGAACAAGCTGGAGACCACCATACCTGAGTTGCTCAACCTGCTGAAGACTGTGGAGCCTTCTGTGAAGCAGGATCAGAAGACGGTACTGTTAGTTGGTTCCTTGAAGAAAGGTTCTAAGAGGAAGGCCAAAGAATAGAATAAGGGAAAGAAGAAAAAGGCCAAAAAGACTGAAAAGACACCAAAAGGCACTTGCCATCATTGTGGCAAGGAGGGTCACTGGCGAAGAAACTGCAAGGTTTATCTTGAGTCCTTGAAGAAGAAGGCATCCGATGCCCCATCCTCTTCAGGTATCTTCGTTATTGAATGCCACTCTATTTCCTCAGATACCAGGGTACTTGATACTGGGTGTAGCTCACATATATGTAATGACATACAGGGGCTAAGAAATAGAAGAAGACTCGTCAAGGGAGAAGCGAATTTGCGAGTTGGAAATGGAGCAAAGATTGCTGCTGTTGCCATCGGAACATATTTGCTAAAGCTCCCTACTGGACGTATCTTAGAATTGGATAATTGTTATTTTGTTCCTTCGTTAATAAAGAACATTGTATCTATTTCATGTTTGAATGAAAAAGGTTATCATTTAACTTTTAGTAACAACTGTTGTTACATAACTTTAAATGGCGTTCTCTATGGGACCGGAACTTTGTGCAATGGTATCTACACGTTAGATTTATCCGGTGACGTTTTCAATATCGAAGTAAGCAACAAGCGTGCACGAATAGATAATCGAATAGACTCCTACACATGACATTGTCGTCTTGGCCATATAAGTAAGAAACGCATGACCGAATTACACCGATGTGGAATTCTGGAATCATTTGAACCCGGTTCATTTGATACATGCGAATAATGCTTAAAAGGCAAGATGGCCAAATTACCCTTTTCTGGAAAAGATAATCCAGTGGGAGAATTGCTTGGTCTAATACATACTGATGTATGTGGACCAATGTCAACTCTTGCACAAGGAGGCTATAGCTACTTCATCACCTTTATCGATGATCACTCACGATTTGGGTATGTGTTCTTGATGAAACACAAATCTGAAGCTTTTGAGAAATTCAAAGAGTTCAGAAATGAAGTAGAGAAACAGCTTGGCAAAAATATTAAGATACTTCGATCCGATCGGGGTGGTGAATACTTGAGTCAAGAGTTTCAAGATTATATTAGGGACAATGGGATATTGTCTCAATGGACTCCACCGTATACACCACAGCATAATGGTGTATCTGAGAGGCGTAACCGAACCTTGATGGACATGGTTAGATCCATGATGAACCATACAACTCTTCCAAAATCCTTTTGGGGCTATGCACTTAAGACAGCTGTTTACTTGCTAAACAGAGTCCCGACCAAGGTAGTCTCTACTACTCCATATGAGATATGGAATAGTAAGAAACCTCACTTAACTCACCTTAAGATATGGGGTTGTCCTGCTTATGTGAAGCGGACTGTATCAGACAAATTGGATGCTAAGTCTGATAAATGTCTATTTATTGGATACCCTAAGGAAACGAAGGGTTACCAATTCTATCATCCCTTGGAACAAAAGGTGTTTGTTTCAAGGCATGCTGTATTTTTGGAAAAAGAATTTCTTTTACAAGAAAACAGTGGGAGTGGCATTGAACTTGATGAAGTTTAAGAAACTCCAATAGACATTACAGAGACACCTAGTCTAGACCCACAACCGATAACTCATAGTGATGAGCTATCAGTTGAACCTAAAACAACACCACCTCTTCGTAGGTCTGATAGGACACGCAATATTCCAGAGAGATACGGATTTCTCATAAGCGAATCGAATGACGTGTTACTCATAAGCGATGACGAACCTATCAGTTATGAAGATGTTCTGAAAAGTTCAGAAAGGGACAAATGGCTTGAAGCCATGAAGTCAGAAATGGATTCCATGTACGAAAATCAAGTATGGGACTTGGTTAACCCACCTGAAGGGATTAAGCCCATAGGGTGCAAGTGGGTTTTCAAGAAGAAAACCGACATGGAAGGTAATGTAGTTACCTTTAAGGCTAGATTAGTGGCAAAAGGATATCGTCAGAAACAAGGAATTGATTATGACGAAACCTATTCGCCAGTAGCTATGCTTAAATCCATTCGGATGCTCCTGGCCATAGCAGCTCATTATGATTATGAGATATGGAAAATAGATGTGAAAACAGCTTTCCTTAATGGAAACCTGCTTGAGGATGTATACATGATACAACCTGAAGGTTTCACATCGGTTGATAAAACCAAAATATGCAAGCTTCGACGATCCATATATGGACTGAAGCAAGCATCAAGGAGTTGGAACATCCGTTTTGATGAGACAATCAAAGAGTTTGATTTCTCACAAAATCCTGACGAACCCTGTGTGTACAAGAAGGTTAGTGGGAGTGCAGTCGTATTCCTAGTGTTGTATGTCGATGACATATTGCTTATAGGAAACGATATATCAGTCTTACAATCAGTTAAAATTTGGTTGTCCAAAACTTTCTCCATGAAAGACCTGGGAGAAGCAACCTATGTCCTTGGGATTAGAATCTATAGAGATAGATCAAAACGATTGCTTGGTCTTTCGCAGTCTACGTATATAGACCGAGTGCTAAAAAGGTTTAGCATGTCGGAATCCAAGAAAGGTTACCTTCCCATCAGGCATGGGATCAACCTTTCAAAGTCTATGTGTCCGCGCACAGAAGACGAGAGGATTTGCATGAATAAGATTCCTTATGCATCCGCGATAGGATCTATCATGTATGCTATGTTATATACAAGGCACGATGTATCGTATGCTTTGAGCATCACAAGCAGGTACCAGTTGGATCCAGGAATGGATCATTGGCCGGCTGTCAAGACAATCCTTAAGTACTTAAGAAGAACTAAGGATGTGTTCCTAAAATATGGAGAAGGAGATATGGTAATACGTGGGTATACAGATACCAGTTTTCAGACAGATAAGGATGACTCCAAATCGCAGTCTGGATACGTATTTACTTTGAATGGAGGCGCAGTAAGTTGGAAAAGTTCCAAACAAGACACCGTAGCGGATTCTACCACGGAAGCAGTCTGGATCAAGAAGTTTGTCTCAAAACTTGGTGAGGTTCCAACCATTGATGAAGCAATACCGGTTTATTGCGACAACAATGGAGCTATTGCACAAGCAAAGGAACCAAGGTCTCATCAGCGATCCAAACACGTGCTTCACCGCTATCATCTGATCAGAGAGATTATAAGTAGGAATGATATACAAATTGAGAAAATTCCCAATGAAAGGAATTTAGCGGATCCTTTAACTAAGGCCTTGCCTCAGAGCAAGTTTGAGGGTCATGTTAGAGCCTGTGGTATTGGATACCGTAGCGATTGACATTAGGCCAAGTGGGAGTTTGTTAGTGATATGAGAGAAGTGTCCTAAGGCAATCGCCTTATGATTGTAAACATTTATTTTAATAAATGAAAATTCACTATTTGAGTATACATGTTTGTGTATTTGATTGGGATCTTAAACTCATCTACTGAATGTCCGCAATACAATTCACAGCATAAGAGAATTTGCGATGAGATCACAACTAGTGATTATCTCTACATGTGCAATTGTGAAGTATTGAAAATATCCCTAGTCGATGAATTGATAAAAACGGACACTATCAATTCCGTTGAGACTAGCATGGGTTATTCTCTAATCAGCTGATTCTCACTGGCTGGTGACATTGGGATGTCCGGAGATAAACATGGATGCTAGTTAAGGGAACTAGTTCATTGGAGTGACTAGCTGTAACGCCCCAAAATTTCCCTTTTAAGTCCTTAAAGTCCTTGAAATTAGTTAAAAATATTTTAGAAATATTCTAGATATTTTTAGAAATTTTTAGGATATTTTTATAGAATTTTTCCGTAAGCGAAAGTGGCAAAAAGGGATATAAACAGAAAATCGCGTAGGTGACAATCGAACCAATCACCTGCGCTTTGAGAGAGGAGTGGGCGGACCAGCTGGGCTGGTTCGTTTTGTTGATAGAGAATAAGCGAACCAATAGCTAAGGTATAGTTAGGTCGATCCGCCCCATAAGTATAAATAGATAATTAAAGGGAGAAATTTTATTTCTCTCCTCTCCAAACCCTCACGCCGACCCCTTCCCTCTCTTGTGCGCATGCCCAAGACCTCCTCCCCACTTCTAAGGGGGCGCCGGCCAAGGAAGAACCAAAGAGATTGGAGCGTTTCGTTCGTCTCGACGAGAAGAACGCGTAGGCGCGAACGGTTCATCGAGATCTCAAGTTTCTCCCGAACCCTAGACGTCAATTTTGGTTGTAAGTCCAAGATATCAAAGTAAGTACTGCTCACCTGTGGTAAGAGGCGGTTTTTCCGCAAGTTTTTCCCGTTAGAAAGTTAAAAATGCAATTTTTACTTTAGTTTATAATTTTGCACGTGAGATTAGTTGATGGATGCTTATGTATAAGTTTAATTACATACCCTATATGAGTTTAGGGTCGAAGAAAGCTATAAGAAAAGAAAAGAGAAGATAAAGATAAGAAAAGAAAAGGCCAAGGCCTTAAGAAATCCCCAAAAGTCAAGACTTAGAGATTTGGGCACACAAGAGGCTCGTTAAAATGCCAAGGCATTTAAAGATGAGAAAGAAAAGAAAGAAAAGCTATTTTATTTTATAAGGCCAGTACCCGGCGTCCAAGGGCGTCGTTAAAGAAATCCAGGTGTCCAATTCCAAGGTCTTGGCCCTGGTAGACCAAGGTCTGCTCTATTAGGATTGGTGGCTCGCTACCCCAACCTTTTAGGGAACGCGCATGAGATGGTACTTACGTCTTAAGTGGATCCAAGTGAGTTATTATTTTCAAGTATATGCTTTAGCAAAGTTTTCTAAAGTTTAAAGAAGTTTTCAAAAAGTTAAAGAATAGCTAAAGTTCCAAGTTAAGCCAAGAAAAGTAAGTTGAGATTTATTAATGCTTGAGTATGCATGTCTTGAGTTATACATGTTTCTTAGTGTTTTTCTTTCAAGCATAAAGAGTATCTCATGTGATTTCACATTGTTTAAAAAGCATGTTTGCACTTTTCGAGATTTTGTGAGCTAGATAGTACTTACTAAGCTTTTTGCTTATTAGTTGCATTTCCTCTTACTGCAGATAAAGGTAAAGGCAAGCAATTCTGAAGGAAGGTGACGAGGCGGTGCTGAGTAAAGGGTGTGTGGTGGCTGACCTTGGAGAGATCCTTGGGATAAGATGAATAAAAGACTCAAAATACGTTTGTTATAGAGTCTTAGTTTAAGTTAGATCATATAACATTTATTCAAGTAATTGCGTTTTAGATATCTTGCATATCCTAAAACCATGAGTAAAGATTCTATGTCATTTTATTTAACATACATACCCGTATGATTGCATTGGATGAGAATAAGTATGAATAGTTTAGAATATTGATACTTTGTTGGAAATATTGATGCATGTGCCAAGTTAGTGCTAGTTTCCCTTTGAATCAAGTTTTTATTGCTATAAACATGCCTAGAAAAGTTGCATTACATTCCAAAATGCTTTAGAAATGTTTAGAACATGTGTTTTGGTGTTATGGATGCATAGGAGTTAAGTTTGGTACAAAACTCTAGCTTAAAGACTCTATAGATTTCCATAGTTTGATTTTTTCCGCAGAAGTCCTAATTTCGAGTTTATGAAGTTGTTTTGATTGGCTAAAATGTTTAGGAAACTAGTATAGAGTATAGAAATGGTGTTGTGTCTTTGTATGGCTTGAAATTATAAGTTTGGTGGAGTTTTGAAACATGGATTCGAATCTGAATTTCAGGTTTTTCAGGCGTGCCAGTCGACTGGTTCAGTATCAGTCAACTGCCCTATCGAACAGTAGCTTCTGCTCGATGCATCAGTCGACTGCCAAGAGGCCAGTCGACTGGTGCCGCGCCCAGAAACTTTCTGTGGCTGATCCCAGTCGACTGGTTAGATAGCAGTCGACTGGTACCATTGCAGTGAAATTCTAGAGAAAGGAAGTATGCCATTGTATCATGCATGACTATTAGAGTTAGAATATCATCCCTAGATGAATTTAAAAGAAAAAAAAAGAAGTTCCGCATTCTTAGTCGTGTATTAGAGTCAAGAAGTAGATAAAGTAGCGGACTGTCTAAGGTAGAGAAGGCGGGTCGCTACAGGTGGTATCAGAGCAGTTCCCATTCTCCAGCATCACACACACATCAGCATCAACCTTGCCGACTTCAAGTAAGAAAGCTTTAAGTTTCAGTTTTTCTATTTCTCCTTTACTTAATTGTAGTATAGAGAAATGCTTAAGGACTTACTCATATGTGCATAGAACAAGGAAGCATGTTTAATACCTTAGTATCACGGAATCATGTTTAATCCCTAGAATGGATATTAGAGAAATGCTTAAGTACTTACTTGATTTGCCCAAAAGTAAGTTTTGGGATTATGGCACGCAAGATGCTTGATAAAAGTTTTGAGTAAGACCAAGGTCTTACTAAGCCCTAGAACGAGTTCTAGGACTAAGAAATGAGATAAGAATCAGGACCAAGGTCTTGTTATATCCTAAAGCAAGTTTGGGAACATTACCATTAAGTGTTAAGTTATACATTTGAGGACGTCCTAGAAAGGCCCAAAACGAGAAGCAAGCTCCTAGAGGGCAAGAGGCAACAGAGTCAGTACCCCCACCAAATCTCTTAGACGTGGTGGCTCAGTTACAGAGACAGTTAGCAGAACAACAGCAAGTTATTGCCACTAGGATGGCTAACCAGCAGATCGTTATTATTACCTCGCCGGTGGCAAATGTAGTGGCACCAGTTATGATCGAAGACCCATCGATTACATCGGTAGTCCGGCAAGGGGGGATAAGGCAAGAAGCGTACCTCATTCAGTAGAAGAAACTGAAGCCAGGGAACTTCCCAGGCACAAGCAAACCATGGGATGCTTAAGCATGGTTCAAAACGTTGGAAAGAATAGTAGGGCTACTGGACTGGCATGAGGTAGAGAAGATAAAGTGTGCATCTTTCTGCCTTACGGGAGATGCTAGAATATAGTGGAAGAGAGTCAAGGCCAAGAGAAATGTCAGCCAGATGACATGGGCCGACTTCGAGACTGAGTTCTTCGAAGAATACTTTCACATGCAAGTAACCAACAAGCATTATGATGAATTCACGGAGTTCAGACAAGGAGAACTATCCGTGGATGAAGCAGTGAAGATGTTTAAGCGGTTAGCTCATCTGTGCCCAGAGCTAGTTAGCACAGAAAAGGAGATAGTTAGGCTAATGCTCAAGATGTTAAGGCCTGAGATAGCGTTAAAGGGGGCTAGCGGTGTTAAGAGGCTGCAAACCTCCGAAGAACTAATAAGTAGTGCTTTGATCACTGAGCACTACTTAAATAGTATAAAGGCCACCAGAAAGGTTGAACGATGAAGTTCTTAACAACCTTACCGTCAGGGGAAGTAATGGCCTCTACTGAGAGGCTAAGGGCAGTATCAATCTAGATTTCCAACCGAGAGCTCTACAGTGACTTGGTAGTCCTTGAGATGAAGGATTACGATGTCATTTTAGGAATGGACTTCTTGAGCAAGTATAATGCTTCTATAGACTGCCGCAAGAGAAAAGTCAAGTTCACACCAGAAGCAGAACCTTCATTTGAGTTTATTGGAGACCCAAGGAGAAAGATGAATAGGTTCCTATCTACCTTACAAGCTCAGAGAATGTTAGAGAAGGGGTGCTCTGGTTTTCTAGCTCATATAGTGGATGCAAGTCAAGGAGAAGGATTGAAGAGAGAAGAAGTGAGGGTAGTCTGTGACTATCCTGAGGTGTTTCCTGAAGAGTTACCAGGACTCCTTCCCAATCGGGAAATTGAGTTTGAAATTGAGTTGGCCCCAGGAACCAACCCAATTTCGAAGGCACCTTATCGCATGGCACCAGCAGAACTGAAAGAATTACAAGAACAATTGCAAGAGCTGCTTGACAAGGGTTTCATCCGCCCTAGTCATTCACCTTGGGGAGCTCCTGTACTGTTTGTCAAGAAGGAAGATGGATCTATGCGAATGTGCATAGATTATCGAGCTTGGAATAAGGTAACCATCAAGAACAGATATCCTTTGCCAAGGATAGATGATTTATTTGATCAGCTGAAGGGAGCCACAGTATTCTCCAAGATAGATCTGCGATCAGGTTACCATCAGCTCAGAGTGAAGGAGAGTGATGTGCCAAGGACTGCTTTCAGTACAAGATATGGGCACTACGAGTTTGTGGTCATGCCCTTTGGAGTGACAAACGCCCCTGCGACGTTTATGGATCTAATGAATAGAGTGTTCAAGGATTTTCTGGACAAGTTCGTCATTGTCTTCATTGATGATATCCTAGTGTATTCAAAGACTCGGAAAGAACATGAAGAACACCTGAAGATAGTGTTGCAAACCTTACACCAGAAGGAGTTGTACGCCAAATTCTCAAAGTGTGAGTTTTGGCTTGATCAGGTGGCCTTCCTAGGCCACATTATTTCCAAGGGAGGTATTATGGTAGACCCAGCCAAGATTGAAGCAGTTGGTAACTGGAGTCAACCAAAGAATGCCAGTGAGATCAGAAGTTTTCTGGGCCTGGCAGGATATTACAGAAAATTTGTGGAGGACTTTTCCAGAATAGCCTCTCCACTCACAGCCTTGACCAGAAAGAACAAGAAGTTTGAATGGTCAGATAAATGCGAGCACAGTTTTCTAGAACTGAAGAAAAGATTGACTAGTGCTCTCATCCTGACTGTTCCAGAGAGTGACAAGGCCTTTGACATCTACAGTGATGCATCCAAGATGGGCCTTGGAGCTGTCCTCATGCAAGACGGTAAAGTAATAGCATATGCCTCCAGACAGCTCAAGGACTATGAGAAGAATTACCCTACCCACGACCTTGAGCTAGCAGCTGTGGTTTTTGCACTGAAGCTCTGGAGACACTACCTGTATGGAGTGCAGTGCAGAATCTTCACAGACCATCAGAGTTTGAAGTACTTCTTCACTCAGAAGGATCTGAATATGAGGCAGCGCAGGTGGCCAGAGTTGGTCAAAGATTATGACTGTGAAATCCTCTACCACCCAGGTAAAGCTAATAAAGTGGCAGATGCACTGAGCAGAAAATCCTGTGCAGCACTGATGTCCCTATCATCACTGTCTCTACCACTTCAGAAAGAAATAAAAGATTTTGGAGTCGAGGCTATGGTTGGGCAATTTTCTGCATTGACCCTAGAGTCAACCCTGCTTATAAATATACAAGAAAAGCAAGATCAAGACCCAGAGATCCAGAAGATCAAGCAGGGGATCCAAGAGGCAGAAAATTTAGAGTTTCGAGTATCAGACAGTGACATCCTCTACCTTGGAGACCGCCTTTGCGTCCCCAATGATGAGGAACTAAGAAAGAATATTTTAGAAGAAGCCCACAGTACCCCGTACTCTATGCATCCTGGTTCTACCAAGATGTACCAAGATTTAAAGCAAAGGTTCTGGTGGTCTGGACTCAAGCGAGACGTGGCCAGATATATCAATACATGCTTGACCTGCCAGAGAGTCAAAGCAGAGCACCAGAGACCAGGTGGAGTTCTATAGCCTATTCAGATTCCAGAATGGAAATGGGAAGATATTTCCATGGATTTCATAGTGGGACTACCCAGAACAACGAATGGATATGATGCAATCTGGGTAATAGTAGACAGATTGACTAAGTCTGCCCACTTCCTAGCCATCAGGATCTCCTATTCCATGGAACAACTAGTTCGGTTATACCTCAAGGAGATCGTCAGACTACATGGAGTCGCTAAGACTATCATTTCAGATAGGGACAGTAGGTTCACTTCGCACTTCTGGGAGTGCGTACAGATAGCTCTAGGCACCAGACTTCAGTTCAGCACAGCTTTCCATCCCCAGACAGATGGACAAACAGAGAGAGTAAATCAGATTTTAGAAGACATGCTCAGGGCTTGTGCGTTGGACTTTAAAGGTAGTTGGTGCAAATTTCTGTGCTTAGCTGAGTTTGCCTACAACAATAGCTATCAGGCCACTATCAAAATGGCACCTTATGAAGCATTATATGGCAGGAAATGCAGATCACCCATATGTTGGCAAGAAGCTGGTGAGAAGAAAGAGATGGAGTCAGGACTAGGCAGTCAGACTGAGCTTATAGATGAGACCACTCAGGCTATCCAGACGATCCGCCAGAGGATTGAGGCTGCCCAGAGTAGACAGAAAAGTTATGCTGACACACGCCGTAGGCCACTGGAATTCCAAGTTGGAGATTCAGTATTCCTCAAGGTCGCTCCTATGAAGGGAGTGATGAGATTTGGCAAAAAGGGCAAGCTAAGTCCTCACTACATAGGACCCTACAAGATCATAAAGAGGGTTGGTAAGGTAGCATATGAGTTGGACTTACCAGAGGATATGTCAGCGATCCACAGTACATTTCATGTCTCTATGCTAAAGAAGTGTATTCACGATCCCAATCAAGTGATTCAGCCTCAGTCAGTGCAGATCCAAGAAGATCTTAGCTATGAGAGCAGACCGACACAGATAGTGGACAAGGCAGTTAAAAGATTAAGAAACAAAGAAGTGCCACTAGTGAAGGTCATCTGGCAGAATCAAAAGCATGAGGAGGCTACTTGGGAACGTGAGGACAGCATGAGAGAAAGATATCAAGAATTATTCTAAGTTCGAGGACGAACTTTTCATAAGGTATGGGGGATTGTAACACCCCAAAATTTCCCTTTTAAGTCCTTAAAGTCCTTGAAATTAGTTAAAAATATTTTAGAAATATTCTAGATATTTTTAGGATATTTTTATAGAATTTTTCCGTAAGCGAAAGTGGCAAAAAGGGATATAAACAAAAAATTGCGTAGGTGAGAATCGAACCAATCACCTGCGCTTTGAGAGAGGAGTGGGCGGACCAACTAGGCTGGTTCATTTTGTTGATAGAGAATAAGCGAACCAATAGATAAGGTATAGTTAGGTCGATCCGCCCCATAAGTATAAATAGATAATTAAAGGGAGAAGTTTTATTTCTCTCCTCTCCAAACCCTCACGCCGACCCCTTCCCTCTCTTGTGCGCACGCCCAAGACCTCCTCCCCACATCTAAGGGGGCGCCGGCCAAGGAAGAACCAAAGAGATTGGAGCGTTTCGTTCGTCTCGACGAGAAGAACGCGTAGGCGCGAACGGTTCATCGAGATCTCAAGTTTCTCTCGAGCCCTAGACGTCAATTTTGGTTGTAAGTCCAAGATATCAAAGTAAGTACTGCTCACCTGTGGTAAGAGGCGGTTTTTCCGCAAGTTTTTCCCGTTAGAAAGTTAAAAATGCAATTTTTACTTTAGTTTATAATTTTGCACGTGAGATTAGTTGATGGATGCTTATGTATAAGTTTAATTACATACCCTATATGAGTTTAGGGTCGAAGAAAGCTATAAGAAAAGAAAAGAGAAGATAAAGATAAGAAAAGAAAAGGCCAAGGCCTTAAGAAATCCCCAAAAGTCAAGACTTAGGGATTTGGGCACACAAGAGGCTCGTTAAAATGCCAAGGCATTTAAAGATGAGAAAGAAAAGAAAGAAAAGCTATTTTATTTTATAAGGCCAGTACCCGGCATCCAAGGGCGTCGTTAAAGAAATCCAGGTGTCCAATTCCATGGTCTTGGCCCTGGTAGACCAAGGTCTGCTCTATTAGGATTGGTGGCTCGCTACCCCAACCTTTTAGGGAACGCGCATGAGATGGTACTTACGTCTTAAGTGGATCCAAGTGAGTTATTATTTTCAAGTATATGCTTTAGCAAAGTTTTCTAAAGTTTAAAGAAGTTTTCAAAAAGTTAAAGAATAGCTAAAGTTCCAAGTTAAGCCAAGAAAAGTAAGTTGAGATTTATTAATGCTTGAGTATGCATGTCTTGAGTTATACATGTTTCTTAGTGTTTTTCTTTCAAGCATAAAGAGTATCTCATGTGATTTCACATTGTTTAAAAAGCATGTTTGCACTTTTCGAGATTTTGTGAGCTAGATAGTACTTACTAAGCTTTTTGCTTATTAGTTGCATTTCCTCTTACTGCAGATAAAGGTAAAGGCAAGCAATTCTGAAGGAAGGCGACGAGGCGGTGCTGAGTAAAGGGTGTGTGGTGGCTGACCTTGGAGAGATCCTTGGGATAAGATGAATAAAAGACTCAAAATACGTTTGTTATAGAGTCTTAGTTTAAGTTAGATCATATAACATTTATTCAAGTAATTGCGTTTTAGATATCATGCATATCCTAAAACCATGAGTAAAGATTCTATGTCATTTTATTTAGCATACATACCCGTATGATTGCATTGGATGAGAATAAGTATGAATAGTTTAGAATATTGATACTTTGTTGGAAATATTGATGCATGTGCCAAGTTAGTGCTAGTTTCCCTTTGAATCAAGTTTTTATTGCTATAAACATGCCTAGAAAAGTTGCATTACATTCCAAAATGCTTTAGAAATGTTTAGAACATGTGTTTTGGTGTTATGGATGCATAGGAGTTAAGTTTGGTACAAAACTCTAGCTTAAAGTCTCTATAGATTTCCATAGTTTGATTTTTTCTTCAAAAGTCCTAATTTCAAGTTTATGAAGTTGTTTTGATTGGCTAAAATGTTTAGGAAACTAGTATAGAGTATAGAAATGGTGTTGTGTCTTTGTATGGCTTGAAATTATAAGTTTGGTGGAGTTTTGAAACATGGATTCGAATCTGAATTTCAGGTTTTTCAGGCGTGCCAGTCGACTGGTTCAGTATCAGTCGACTGCCCTATCGAACAGTAGCTTCTGTTCGATGCATCAGTCGACTGCCAAGAGGCCAGTCGACTGGTGCCGCGCCCAGAAACTTTCTGTGGCCGATCCCAGTCGACTGGTTAGATAGCAGTCGACTGGTACCATTGCAGTGAAATTCTAGAGAAAGGAAGTATGCCATTGTATCATGCATGACTATTAGAGTTAGAATATCATCCTTAGATGAATTTAAAAGAAAAAAAAAGAAGTTCCGCATTCTTAGTCGTGCATTAGAGTCAAGAAGTAGATAAAGTAGCGGACCGTCTAAGGTAGAGAAGGCGGGTCGCTACACTAGCTGTAAAACTTCATATGGTAATCTATATAGATATGTCAGTGAAGTTCTTACTGCAGCTTAAGTGCGATGTTCCTTTGACTTGCGGTGTTCAAGTCATCTTGGTCATGGAGACTTATACTTTAACATCTTAAGCAAGCATCTCCAAGGAGGTGTGGACCCAGGATGATTGGGTATAAGCCGAAGTGCCCGAAGATGTTTGAACAGCCTACAAAGGATTCACCACTCCTTGCGAGGAGATGTATACCCAGGCCTATCGTCGGATTGTTACTCAAAGCCTCTAGCCAGAGCATGTCATGTTTAGAGTATGAGTCTCTTAAATACATGAGAGTAATTAGAAATCCAAAGGACGAGAAAGACACTACTTGGGCTAGGTGTGACGTAGTCAGCCTAGTGGGGATTGACACACACAGACCATGTCCTGAACCAAGTGGGTATAAGATGGTGAAGGGAATGGGGCACGATTCATTAGAGCTGCTGAAGGGTTTCAGAATTACTTCTGAGGTCAACCGTTGATCTTTGATTAATTGGGGGTCATGATGTACTACTAGGTGCCCCTCATGATCGTTCTATGATTAGTTGATTATAGACGGCCAACATAAATCGAAAGCCTATTTAGTCATACGTACTACGAGTAATCCGAAGGATTTAAAACGAGTTGAAAATTGGATTTTTCGATCAAGAGAAATTAGTCGAATCTGAGTTAATCAGAGGCGCAACGGAAACTAAAAATGGCTAAGTCTTTTGAAGGCTTATTGGGCGAATTAAATGAGTTTAATTCGCGATGGGTTCGGCTCGGTTTGGCCGGCCAAAGAGAGTGCCAACCCTCTTTGGTTTGGCCGGCCACCACTTGGGGAGAAAACCAATTTATTTGGTTTAATTAATAAAATAAATCTAGCGCGATTTGTTTTATTAATTATGGATAAATAAATTTGTATAAAGAAATTTATATAAAGAAATTTATATAAAGAAATTTATAGAAATTTATTCTTTTTATGGAAATTAAAATGATCCATGGAATGGTTTATTTTAATCAATTATGAATTGATTTTTTCATAATAAGAAAGTTTATAAATTTCTTGTAAAATTTATTCCATAATTAAAGGAGAGATGTATTTGTTTTATTATAAAGTTAGTCATAATAAAACTAGGCATAACGGAATAATTCATAAGTAAATTTATAAGATAAATTTCTTATGAAAAATTATTCCGTTAATTCCGTTAAAAGGGAGACTTAGCAAGGGAGATGCTACTATATAAAGGAACCAAAGGCAAGCTTTGAATTCCCAATAGAGTAATCAAGAGATTAATTCTCTCCCTCTCTCTCTCTTATTCTCTTCCTCCCCTTCTCCTTCCCACCTAGGGCCGGCGCCCCTTAGTTTACCCTAGGGCCGGCGCCTCCTCCTCCTAGGGCCGGCGCACCTTCTTCTCCAAGAGTTGGCGTGAGCAACCTCCATCAAGAAGGAGCCAAGGAAGAAGAAGAAGAAGCGGAACGCAACTCCTTCCTTCCCGGAATTTAGATTCCGTTTCTTGGTGGTTAGTTTCCTTTCTTCTCTCTTGATCTTCTAGTTGTGCCTTTAGAGAATCTAGTAGTTCTCGTCGGCACAAAACTCATGACTTTGCGAAGTCATCCCGAAGAGAACTCGGCGTGGACGCGAATAGAGGCGGAGCTTCCAAGGGACACTACGGTTGGATCTCGTCCCTTACTTCGAGTTACGCGAGGTACTAAGTAAATTAGTTTACTTTTCCGCAAAGTTTTAATTTATGATCATGTCCACACATCATAAGGTTGCATGCTGGATACGTGGTTAAAGTAATTTGAGAAATTATTTTATGCTAATTCTTCCGCTGCACGTAAAAATTTAAAATTTTACGAACCCGTATCCTTGTCAACATGCACCCGGTCCCAATAGATGGCAAGTGTCTTTTGGTGCCTTTTCAATCTTTTTGGCCTTTTTCTTCCTTCCCTTATTTTGTTCTTTGGGCTTCCTCTTAGAGCCTTTCTTTGAGGAATCAACTAACAGTACTGTCTTCTGATCCTACTTTACAGAAGGCTCTACAGTCTTCAGCAGGTTAAGCAACTCAGGAATGGTAGTCTCCAGTTTGTTCATCCGATAGTTCATCACAAACTGTGAGTAACTCTTGGGCAAACAATGCAGAATTAAGTCAATACTTAGTTCATGATCCATTGCAAATCCGAGTGTGCCTAGTCGCTCAATGTACCCCAACATCTTCAATACAAACTGTGAAACAGAAGTGCCTTCCTGCATCTTAGAGGTGAAGAGGAGTCTGGAGACCTCAAACCTTTCGGATCTCGCCTGCTCGTCAAACAGCTCATGAAGATGGAAGACGATGGTATGAGCATCCATATGCTCATGCTGCTTTTGTAGCTCAGGTACCATAGCGGCCAGCATGATGCAACTCGCAAGTTCAGAATCGGCCACATGTTTCTGATAGGCCACTAACTGGTCTGGAGTTGCATCTTCAGGAGGATGGTTGGGAAGTTGTTCTTCAAGGACATAAGCAAGCTTTTTTGCCTTGAGGACTATCCACAGGTTTCGAAGCCAGTCCATGAAGTTTGGCCCAGTCAGCTTATTGGTGTCCAAAATGGAACGCAAATTCAGAGAAGACATGATCAGGTGATTATCCTAGAAATACAAATTGAGGTTATGTGATGAGAATGATAAAGAATGCATCAATATACATTAATTAAATCCTATTTATTTTTCGAATTCAATAACCCTTTTTATCAATTCGGGAGATCATAGGAACATCTCCAAATAGGTTGATATCCAACCATAGATAAGAACAACCATGGCTAGAGTCCATCAAGTTATTCATAGCTATGAAGGTAGGTAATTATACCGATTACATATTATACATATGTAACTATCACATTATGCTATCAACTAATTGAATGTTTGCATAAATCATTGGGTTGTTAACTCATTAACAAGTATGCAACAATATACATAGCACCCAACTGCACCTCTCTTTACATCGACCTTGGCTGTAGCACAACAAATCGATGCTCCAAGCTTAAGGCTAACCCATTAATCAAGAAATAGTTTTAATATGGTTGGAGCTCATTCAACCGTTTAGTCAGGCTTGGATGTGTCCAACAACCAAAACTAAGGATTGACCTCTAACTCCAACTATATTAATCATAAACTAATTCTGTGGTTTGAACATGTTGAGGTTCAAGCCTGGCATGGATGTGTCCATCAACCCAAACGAGAAACAAAACTCCGGTTCTAACCATATTAATGGAAGGTGTTGACCTTAATATTTTGTAAGGGGTTTTGGGTCTCATCCTTTTTTTTATGCACATTCATGACATATAATTATGTCATGTTCTAATGATTTCCTTAATAAAATATGTATGTGACTTAATTTATCAAGTCTCATTAATTGAATTAGGAACCGGATTTCCTAATTCTAATTTCATACTTTATTCAAGGAATTGTTTTGGGAACAATTTCCTGAATTATCATAATCAATTTCGGAAATAATATGTTTAAGACTTTGATTTCTCTAAATCTAATCTTATTAAATTAAGAGACAGATTTCCTTAATTCAACCACATATTATTTTCATGAAAATCTTATTTAAGGAAATATACTCTATAGGAAACAATTTTCCTAATTAATTTTGAAGACAATAATATTTAAGAGCATCACCTCATAAATCTAATAAGGAAATTATCGTTTGAGAATCACCTCAAAAATTTTCAAGATTTGATCACATATTTTATTTATGAAAAATTAATATCAATAACTTAATTTGGACGGCTCTCCGAGGCTCAATCCAAATTAAACATTTGACAGCTTAAATTCAATTTACGAAATTTAATTATAACAACTAACTTTAAATTGGACGGCTCCCCGAGGCTCAATCCAAAATAAAGAATTTTGTAAATAATTTAATTTCCAATTATAAATTTAAATGCCAATTAATATTCCCATAATTTGTCTAGACTTTCTTGAAAGAAAGTGCCCAAAATTGCGAGCTTTCCATAAATGAAAAGTTTCCAAAAATAAAAGGTTTTCAGAATAATTGTAAGTTTCTGGTACAAAGAAAACTTACGTTTTTCCAAAATTTAAAATTTTCCAAAATAGGAAATTTTCAAAATTGGAAAGTTTCCAAAAATGAAAAGTTTTCACAATTATCATAAAATTTCAGAAACAGAGATATCTTAAAAGTTTGCGAAATTTCATGAGGATTTCCAAACTTTGAAATTCCTAAATCGAAAATTTACCATAATTGGAAAGTTTCCATAATTGAAAATTTTCCAAAATTGAGATCATGATAAAGCTTTCCGCAAAACATGTATACTCAAATAGTGAATATTCATTTATTAGAATAAATGATTATAATCATAAGGCAATTGCCTTAGGACAGTTCTCTCATATCACTAATATGAAGGAAGAGAGAAGAAGCCAACCCTAGGTTCTTCTTCCATGTTCTTCCTTGCGCCGGCCAACACCTCACAAAGAAGTGGACCGCTGGCGACCTCCCTTCTTCCACCTTGCGCCGCCGACCCCTATTCCACCTTCATGGAAACTCTAGCCACAGGTAAGAAGAGAGAATGAAGAAGATGAAGAGGAACACAAGCCTCAAACTCTTTCCTTCTCTTGCTTCTCGCCGGCGCCGAGCAACCCTTGTTGCACCGCCGGCTGCACCTACTCCTCCTCCTTTCTTGATGCCACGCCTTAAGGGAAGAAGAGAGGGAGAGGATTTAGGGAAGAAGAAGGATTGATATTCTTCCCCAACCCTTACCGAGCTCACCCCTTATCCCTTTCACCAGCGCCACCAAGAAACCTAGGAGAGAGAGAGGGGTTGAGAGGAAGAGAATTAGGTTAGGACTTGGATGATTAATTAGCCTTCGTTTCATGACTCCAATTGGGAATTTATAGGGCTACAATAGGACCATGAGGAGGAGTTGGGTTTTGGCCTACTAATGGATCCAAACCTGATCCATTAATGAAGTTCCATTCCACTAAAGGATCCTCATTGAACTATCTCACCAACCCCCAAATTTACATATGGGCTCCACCTATTATGAGTACAATTTCTCCGTGTGTTTAAGATATCGAATGCCCGTTGATTTATTTAAATTACAGATAATTTTAATTAATCAACATCTAACTCCTTGATTAGTACCACTCATCTTTATTATTTTGTTGGACCAAGTCCACCTACAGGATTTAACATGATGAATCTTATGAGCTTTTCAAGGGGCATCATCATCCCGACTCACCAGGACACGATTTCTGTCTATAATTAATGGCACACCATGTAAATAATATTTTTTTTCCAATTTACTGGGCCTATCGATTTTACAGAATAAATCTTGCCCATTGGTAAATCAAAGAAATAAATACTAAGTACATGTGCCCATTATTATATCTGGATTCAAAGCATGTACTCCATAATAAACTAAGGTTTGATCCAATTATAAAGTCAGTATAAATTGTATCACCTCTATTTCGGTCCTGCTCAATGCACACAAAGTGCACTAGCGTAATTCTATGGTCAAGACAAACTAATACCAAATTACACTACAACCATCCTGATGGTTTGTCCAACTCCATCTCGGTTGTGAGCCTCTACTTATACTCTACATAGAACTGATAATATGATCTTCCGTATGACACCACACACCATGTTATCTATAGTGTAAAGTATTAGACATTTTGCACATACTAATATAAACATGCAATCAGTGATCTTGTGATTCTTTTTCACAATGTAGATGTCTTATACAAAAGGCAAGACTTTTAGTATACATCCTAACACTGCGATCTTCTCGCTAGCATCTACTCTGCTAACCAACACGTCACTCCTCTAAATAATCTCTCTAAGGAGGTGATACTTTCTCAACACATGCTTGAATCGTTGGTGAGACTTTGGTTCCTTTGCCTGCGCTATGGCCACATTATTATCACAGTATAGCATAACCGGATCAACAATGTTAGGAACCACTTCAATTTCCGCTTTGAAGTTCATGAACCACACAACTTACATTGCTGCCTCTGAAGCTGTTATGTATTTGAACTTAGATGTTGAATCTGCAATTGTCTATTACTTGGAACTCCTCCAGGAAATAACTGCACCATTCAAACAAAATACATAACCTTGTTGCAATTTCAGATCATCCTGATTTGTTTGAAACCTGGCATCAGTATATCCTTTAACAACCAATTCCTCGTCTCCTCCAAAAATTAGAAGCATGCTTTTTGTTCTTCTAAGATACTAAAGGATAGTTTTTATTATAGTCCAATGACCCTCTCCAGGATCTGACTGATATCTAATTGTCATGCTTAAAGCATACGAGACATATGGTCGAGTGTATATCATAGCATACATTATCGACCCTATAGTCGAAGCATAAGGTATCTTGCCCATTTTACTTTTTCTCTTGTGACTTTGGATACATAGCCTTATAGAGATGTACACCATGTGATACTGGCAAAAATCCTCTCTTGAAGTCCTGCATAACAAATATATTCTTGTCAATATATATCTCATGACCCAATCCTAGTAATCTGCTTTGTCTATCTCTGTATATTCTAATACCTAAGACATAGATTACATCCCCAAGGTCTTTCATTGAAAAACACTCTCTCAGCTAAGTCTTGGTAGATTCTAGGCTAGGGATGTCATTACCTATAAGAAGTATATCATCAACATACAACACTAGGAATATAACCTTGCTTCCACTAATCTTCTTGTAAACGCAAGGTTCTTCTGTATTCTTGACAAAGGAAAAATCTTTAATTGCTTTGTCAAATCATAGATTCCAACTTCGAGATGCTTGCTTTAGTCATAAATTGACCTCTTGAGCTTATAAAATTTATTGGCGTTCTTGTATGTTATAAAACTAGGAGGTGTTATACCACATATACTTCCTCCTTAACCTTCCATTTAGGAATGCAGTTTTAACAGTCATTTGTCAAATCTTGTAATCTTTGTATGTTGCTATAGATAGCAAAATCCTAATGAACTTAAGCACTGCAATGGGTGTAAATATTTCATCACAGTCAATTCCTTGACATTGATTGAAACTCTTTGCCACAAACCTTGCTTTATAGGTACTTGTGCTCCAATCGATGTCAATCATTTTGTTTGAAAATCCACTTGCATCATACGAGTTTTACCCCAACTGGCACATCAACCATCTCCCATGCTTGGTTGGTGTACATAGAATCCATTTCATAGCTTCTAGCTATTTCTCAGAATCATTTGAAGCAATTATTTCCTCCAAGTCGACAGTTCATCTTTCTAGATGAGTAGCACTTATCTTGGGTTACTAACCGACCATATATGTTTGGCTCTTGGTGTATTCTTGTGTACTTACGTTGATCTCGTGCTTCTTGAGCAATCTCGGATGAAGGAGATGCTTGTACTTGTGTCATTGTCTCATCGTCCAATTGTTCATCTTCCAACCTATTTGTAGAGTCTGAAATTTCTTCAAGACTTTCTTTACTCCCACTACTTTCTTTAGAAATAAACTCTCCTTCCAAGAAAGTAGCATATCAAAGAACAATAACGTTGTACTCACTTGGGAGATAAAAATAGTATCTCATTGTTGCTTTGGGATAACCTACAAATATACATTTTATGGATCTTGCTGCAAGTTTATTAGAATTTTCATTCTTCACGTAAATATCATAACTTCATATCATAAGATGAGACAAATTCGATTTCTTTCCAAATCATAATTTATAAGGAGGATTATCTATTGACTTGGTTGGAACTCAATTAAGTATGTATGCTGCTATTTCTATGGTATAGCCCCAGAACGATGTTGGAAAGCTTGCATGACTCATTATTAATCTAACCATATACATGAGTATGCGATTTTTCCTTTCCAAAACATCATTCCATGTGGGATCGGTGCCGGTCGAAAGAGGGGGAGTGAATATTGACTTGAACTTTTTGCGGAATCTCGTCGTTCGATCAATCATCTTTTCTATCAGAAAGTTAGTACATAGCGGAATAATAAATAAAGAAAAATAAAAACAACAGTGGATATGCGGGATTTATTTACTTGGTTCCCATCCCCCCAAGGTCAATACGTCCAAGGCCTAGGTACTCGGCATGAGTCCACTATTGGTCTCCTTTCTGGAATTTCTGGAGGCGGAGAATACTCGTCTTACAGTATGAATTACAAGAACAAAAATAATAAGCTAAATACAACTCGTAAATAAAAGCAAACCAAACAAAAATCTCGACCAACTCTGGATGTCCGAAGCCCCGCGCACTTCTTCCTGGAGCCCCTTTGGTCGCAGAGCTTCGTTGTAGCACTTTTGCTTTGCACATAATCACATAGTGGATGGAAAACTTGGTTACTTGAAGTGAGGGGTCGAATCCCTTTTTATACTACCATCTTGGGTGCCTGATAAGCTTCTAGGGCACCTAACCTACAGTCAAAACCTCATCCGCAGCAGCTGCATCAGCGTAGGGATAAGTATGCCTTCCCAAGTGCCTGGGAAGCTCTCAGGCACCTGGGTTACTAGGCGCCTGATTCATCCCAGACGCTTGGGAACCCCTTTCCCAGGTCTTGTTTGTTTTGTGTTTGCTCTCTTATCTTGCCTCCAACCCCAGGTACCCGCAAGACAACAAAACACACAACAAACATACAAACAATCTTATGCCTTAGTTTTTGGTTCTGACTTTGGATTCAACTGAAATCCTAGGTCAAACCGACGCCTATTGTTCCTTTTCCCTGGGAACGCGTCCTCAACTACTCCACCCTGTAGAAGTTACCTTTTGCCAACCAGGACCTTCAGTTGGACTTTTGCTCAACCTCCGAGAACCCGGATCTCGAGACGTCTGACCTCGACCCGTCTCTACTTTTGTTCGCGATCCTCGCTCCGCTAAGTCTTTTGCCTGATACTGTTGGGTATGGCATGGCGGGTTTCCCTAGCGAATACTTGGTCGTCCTTGAGAGACCTCTCTATGTCTACGGATTAAAAATTAATCTGAATGGAGATCCGTCTCCCAACGACCATCTCGTCATCGTATCGTTCGGTACGAATTACAACTTGGCCAATCACAAAGATCGAGCCTTGTAATTCTTCCAACCGAACGACCGCAGAAGAGGCGACGAGTGGATCGCCGGTTCTTGTGTTTATGGTCGGGGTCTAATTAATTAATTATTAACCATAATACAAGATCAAAATAATTAACTAATACACATAAAATGACAAAGCATAATCAAAGGAACAAAAGGAGCAAAGGAAGAGTATTTACCTTCCATTACCTTACGATCTTCTACCATATGACCCCCCTCCCCTCTTGGACGTCGTGTGGGTGATAGTCTACCAAGAACCGTGGTCACCAAGTCGATCTATTCTCCTTGCGCCAACCAATCCCTAACCAAAGGGATGCCGCCGGCCACTCCAAAGAAGAAGATAATCCAAACACAAACCCTACTACTCCTCTCCTCCACCGTCGGCACCCGAGCAGCAAGTATCTTGGAGCTCCTGTGTTCTAAGCAACTCCAAGTCGCGTGAGCAACTTGTGTTCTGAGCAACTCCATAACTCCAACTTGCGTTCTTAGCTGAAACAATTTGTACGCAAATTGTTTTCTCTAGCCCTCCACCAAAAGCTGCTGTGCATGCAACTTTCTCCATGCCGCCTTGGAGAAGATGACTGCCGCCCACCTTGGATCCTTGGAGAAGGAAGATGGCGTGCTCCATCTTCTCACTGTCGCCCCCCTTGGAAGCTTGGAGAAGAACCAATATCAAGTTGCGTGACCAACTTGATCACCAAGGAGAGAAAGCCCAATTCGAGTAGCGTAAGCAACTTGAACACCAAAAGAGAAGAAATCTGAAATCGAGTGATTTCTTCTTCTCCACAACAGGTGTCGCTGCACCAAGCAAGAGGGAGAGGGAGAGGGAGAGGGGGAGAGGGAGAGGAGAGGAGAAAACTTAGGTTTTCTTGTGGTCAATTGGATTAATTAAATTAACATGGTTTCATGCCTCATGGGGTATATAGGGCTATAATAGGGACCATGAGGAGGAGATGGATCTTGGCCTACTAATGGATCCAAACTCGATCCATTAATGAAGATCCATTCGACTAAAAGATCTCCATTTAATTACCTCACCAACTCCCATATTTACATATAAGCTCCACCTATTATGAATCATCCATCCCCCCGTGTTTAAGATATCGAATGCCCGTCGATTAATTAAAATTACTGACAATTTTAATTAATCAACTTCTACTTCTTGACTAGTACCACTCAATCTTATAATCATGTCGGATCAAATCCACCTGCAGGGTTTAACATGATGAATCTTATGAGCTCATCAAGGGGGCATCATCATCCCGACTCACCAGGACACGAATTCCGTCAATAATCAATGACACACCATATAATTAATATTATTTCTCAACTTACCGGGCCTATCAATTTAACAGAATAAATCTCACCCATTGGTAAATCAAAGAAATAAATATTAATAATGTTGGTGCCAGAAGCGCCAAAGTCGAACCTATATTTTGATAATGGAAAAGGGTTCAGAAGTTAAGAGTTGGTTGTGATCTAACAAGCTTATTAAGTGTGCAGGAAAGCCCTAGGTACACTAGGCACTAAGTCCTGGTTCTTTGAATTGGGCACTAAGTCCTGGCCGTGGGCTGGGCAACTAAGTCCTGACGTAAGGTTGGGCAATAAGACATGGTGAGTGAAGCTGGGCACTAAAACCTAGTGAGTGAAGCTGGGCACTAAGACCTGGTCGAGGACTGGGCACCGAAAACCTGGTGAGTGAAGCTGGGCAAAAGTCCAACCGGAGGAGTCGGTTGGCAAAAAGGTAAATTCTCCCGAGAGGAGTAGGTGAGGATGCGTTCCCCGTAAGAGGGAACATTAGGCGTCAGTTTGACCTAGGGTTCCATTTGGGAGACCCAAAGTCAAATCCAAGACAGCTTAGGCTGTAAATAATGTTTAATATATCATGTATATTTGCTTCTTGTGTTTGGAACTAACTCTTGTTGCAGGAAACGAAGGGACTGTGTTTCTGCAGCTCAGGCGCCTCATTGGAAGGAGGCACCTCACTGGTCTAGGCGTTTATATGGATACAGGCGCCCCAGTGCAAGGCCAAACCAATCATCGAAGCAAACTACCGAAATCCTTTGGACCAAGTCATGCTAGGTGCCTGTGTTAACACAGGCGCCCCAGTCAGCTCAGGCGCCTCAATGAAGGGGATAAGCGCTGACCAAGCCTGCGGATTAGAGTTCGCGCAGGAGAGGCCACGTGTCAGGCACCCTCTTCAACACAGGCGCCCCAACGACCAGTATAAATAGGGGTTCACCCCCAAGGCTTAAGAACAACTTGCAAATCTCGCTCTCAACACTTTCGCTCAAGCGCTACGCTCCGACACGCTCCGCACTCGCGATTCAAGGGCCGACGACGACCCACTGCTCCGAAATTCCATCCACTCCGGTCGTCGTAAAAGCTTAAATTTCTTAAGTGTTGTAACTTCTTTTTTAATTCTATATCTGTACTCCAAATTGTAAACATTCTTCGAATATAGAATTGCCCATCGTAAATGGTCAAGGACCGTGGACCTTGGAGTAGGAGCCGACCGCGACTCCGAACCAAGTAAAACAAACCGTGTTAGCGACTTTGTTTTACTCTTTCCGCTGCGTAATTTCTCTTAATTGTCCGAAAATTTTCCGATCGATATTCACCCCCCCCTCTATCGATTTACTCCGATCCAACAAGTGGTATCAGAGCGGGTGGCTCAAACTTGGTGCAACCACCAGTTTGAGATTTTTTTTTTCGGATTTATGAATTTTATTTTTTTTTCTTTCGCTCGAATTTTCTCGTTAATCGAGGTTGGTGCAACACCACTCGATCCTTTTCCATTATTAATATTTTTCCCGCACTGCTAATCCAAGACCTAGTCTTGGGACAAGTTTTTTGTAATTTTTCAGAAAAATTCAATGGCCATGCAAGAGGGGTACAGCACTGCCAGACCTCCTCTTTTCAGTGGAGAAGACTTCTCCTACTAGAAAAGCAGGATGGAAGTCCACCTGAAAACTCAGGTGGACATGTGGATAATCATCCAGTCTGGGCTAGAAATTCCCAAAAATGCACAAGGTGTGGTGCAACATTATACCGAGTGGGACGACCCACTAAAGAAGAAAATCGAGGTCGATGCAAAGGCGACCCAAACTTTGCAATGCGGCTTAACCAAGGAGGAGCTGAACCGGGTGGGACCCTTCAACAACGCGAAGGAGCTTTGGAACAAGCTGATCGAGCTGCACGAAGGCACTTCCGACACGAGGATCAGCAAAAGAGATCTGTTGCTGAACAGACTCTATACAATCAAGATGCACGACGGTGAGACTGCAGCCCAACTCCACGCCAGAATTCAGGAGCTGATGAACGGGCTGCACACGATAGGTCACAAGGTTGAAAATCGTGACCTGATAAGGTATACGCTAAATTCTTTTCCAAGAAACTCACTGTGGGCGTCTATGGTAGATGCCTACAAAGTTTCAAGGAACTTATCTGAAATCAAATTAGACGAACTCTTTTCTGAACTAGAACTGCACGAACAGACTAACACTAGCTTAATATAACTTTTGTTGCAGGTAAATCTCAAGGGAAAGCTCCCAAGAAGAAGACTCAACCAGCACCCAAGTCTGACACAAACTCAGAATCAGAAGATAGTGAAGGGGATCGACCCAAGTTGGTTCGGCTAGCTCATGATTACTACAAGGAACTCAAGTACCAAACGAGCAAGAAGAAATCAAGCCGAAGAAAGGAAGATCTAGCAGAACCTTCAACGAGCTCGAAGAGCAAGAACAATGTTACTTGCTACGAATGCAACAAAAAGGGACACTTCAAGTCAGAGTGCCCCAACCTGAAGGAAACCAAGAAGGCGCGCAGAAAGAAGGCTCTTCAAGCCACCTGGGATGAATCATCTTCTGAAGAAGAAGAAGAAGTCCCGCACGTGAATCTCCTCGCCCTAACCACCTCGGAAGACGTCACTCCGGATCTGAATCGAAACCAGACGACGGAAGACTCACAATATCGGAGAACGGGCAAATCACTGTAAGAGGTTATTCAGAATATGAATTGTCAAAATTAATTTCGTATTTGTCTCGTAACTTGGCGAAAGCCAAAATCCGGGTTGAATCCCTATGACAGGAAGTAGAACTCCTAAAAGAGGAAGTCAACTCGGGTCCTTGACCAAGTAAATTTATGAAAGAAACTCAACTCAAGTCCAAAAACTTGAGGAAGAAAATTCCTCCCTGAAGACTCAAGTCAAGGAGCTCAAAGTTGCCTTAGAACGGTTCACTTCGGGTTCCAAGGGTCTTGACATGATCCTTGGAAAACAGAATACCGTTCTCAATCAATCCGGACTCGGTTATCGAACCAAGTCAAGACAACATTCATATTATTCTGTATTGAACCAACCTAGAACCCGAGTCCAAGCATGGGTTCCCAAGCTCTATTTAAACAAACAAGCTGGACCAAACTAGTATTGGATCCCCAAGGACAAGATTCACATCTTGCCTAACCCTTATCTAGGTTTTAGTCTAGGGGGAGCCAATAAAAAAATCATTTTTATAAGTAGATGATCTATTACTTAATTGCTTGCCTGATTGTTTATCTTTTTTTTTTAATTTTTTCATGCTTAGATTTAGGACTTGTTAGATTAAGGACAAAAGATTTAATTGAAAATTGAACAACATAGTATTGGGTGGAGGTGAGATGATAGTACATTAGGGAAGCCTTCTAATAATGTCAAGTATATCCTACTTGGTCTGTTTAGTCTGGTGGAACTAGCCGAAGCTACCGATCCAAGATCCAAACTAGTTAGACCAAAATCTTTCAAGAAGTAACTTGAAGATGAATTTTCAGTAAAAGGCTTTGTCAAGGAAAGGGTTGTTGCTCCAATAAGGCTACAACCAAAGAAGGCCTTGTGCCTCACCAAGACCTAGAAGCTGATTACTGAAAACCAAATTCAAATTACTACTTGTTAAATTTGAATCTAACACAAATTTCAATTAATCTTAGATTCAACATATTTTTCAAAATCAATAAAATTAAACTTTATAAAACTTTCAAACTTAATTCAATGTCTTCAAATTTAACCATGCTTTTCAAAATTAAAATCTTTATTTTTGAAAACCTGTCTCACAAAACTCATAAGGTTAACGTGACTGATAACACTAGACTGAGTGAAACAAACTAGGTTGTGAAAGTCAATTTAAGCTATCCCTAACTCTAATAGGATCCAAATCAATAAATACTTTGTGTAGGAACATAAAGATTTGGACCAATGGATGTTGGATAGTGGATGCTCCAGACACATGACTGGAGACAAATTAAAATTCACCAAAATCAAGTTCAAGAACCTAGGCTCAGTAGCATTTGGCAACAATGCTACACTCAAAGTCATTGGGTCAGGTAATATTGAACTCAAATCTGATTTTGTGATTAAGAAAGTACTCTTGGTTGAAAATTTTAAGTTCAATTTGCTTAGTATAAGTCAACTATGTGATACTGGCTACATAGTTACATTCACCAACTTTGACTGTCTGATTAGAAACCTCCAAGACTCAGAAGTTATGCTTAAGGGTACTAGGAAAAACAACGTTTATACTATTAATTTACCTTTAGTACCAAAATGTTTCTTGACTCAATTAGAAGAATCCAACCTCTGGCATAGGAGATTAGGTCACACTCATGTTAAACTAATTTCTAAAATTACCCAACTTGGTTTAATTAAAGGTATACCAAAAATTAAGAATTTTGAAAACACAATCTGTAACTCATGTAACCAAGGCAAACAAACTAAGTCTACTCACAAACCAATTCAATCAGACTTAATCCAAACCACAATTGAGCTCCTGCACCTTGACTTATTTGATTCACATGGAGCTAAGTCACTAAGTGGGAATCGGTACTGCTTAGTAATTATCGATGATTACTCTAGGTTTACCTGAGTTAGGTTCCTAAAAACTAAGGATGAAACCTTGAACTTATTTATTGACTTATGTAAAATGATTGAAAACCAAAATGATACTAAAATCAAAAGACTTAGAAGTGATCACGGGGGAGAATTTGAAAATCAAAGGTTTGAGTAATTTACAAAATAAATGGGTATATTCATGAGTTTTCCTGTCCTAGAACCCCCTAACAAAATGGGATAGTGGAGAGAAAAAATAGAACTCTTCACGAAGCCGCTAGAACCATGTTGAATGAATTTAACCTAGCTAATCAATTTTGGGCAGAAGCGGTAAGTACGACATGCTACATCCAAAACAGAGTTCTAATTAACAAAAGACATAATAAAACCCCTTATGAACTATATTATCATAGACTGCCTAACCTACACTACCTAAGAGTCTTTGGGTGCAAAGTCCATATCTTGAACACTAAGGACTACCTAGGTAAGTTTCAATCCAAGTCAACTCCAGGAATCTTCTTAGGATATTCAACAACTAGTAGGGCCTATAGAGTTTATAATAAACAAACTCACAAAATTAAAGAAACTACTAACTTAATTTTTGATGAGGAAATTGAACCAAAAACTGATAATCAAAAATTGAACCAATCAAATATTGATCAGGAAGACAGTGAACCAACAATTGAACCATCAATTGAACCACTGATTGAACCTCTAAATGAACTAACTCTTGAACCAACTACTGAGGTCTCAACTGGACCAATAAATGAACCAACCCATGTAGTTGAACCAAACACTAAACCGAACCGTCCAGCCAGACCTGAGGCTGAACCTAGTACTAGAAGAACCAAGAAACCCAGACTCAGTCACCCTTCTGATCAAATTATGGGTGATCTAACCTTAGGAGTCAGAACTATGTCTTCCTATAGAAATCATAGTCAGATCGCATTAATTTCAAAATTTGAACCTAAGACTATAGAGGAAGCCCTACCTGACCTTGATTGGATCATAGCTATGCAAGAAGAGTTAGCCCAATTTGAAAGAAACCAAGTTTGGGAACTAGTACCTAAACCTGAGGGTAAATCTGTTATAGATACTAAGTGGGTGTTCAGAAACAAATTAAATGATCAAGGGGAAATAGTTAGAAACAAAGCCCGCTTAGTAGCCAAAGGGTTTAGTCAGGTCGGAGGGTTAGACTATGATGAAACCTATGCCCCATTAGCCAGACTTGAATCAATTAGAATGTTGCTAGCCTTTGCAGCCCATAGAGGGTTCAAGTTATACCAAATGGATGTTAAATCTGTTGGATCGAGAGAAACGATAGAGGGGGGGTGAATATCGTAAAACGTTCGGATTAAGAAATAGAGAATGCACAACAGAAATTTAAATCAAACACACGCAAACACCAAGTTTTTTACTTGGTTCGGAGTCGCGGTCGGCTCCTACTCCAAGGCCCACGGTCGTTGACCGTTTACTGCGGGTAATTATATATGCGCAAAATAGTTTACAGAAAGATGTTACAAGAGTAGTATAGTTAAAAATAGCTCTTCGTTATCGACGTCCGGTGTGGATTGTATTTTGGAGCAGGGGGACGTCGTCGGCGCTTGTATCTCGAGTTGGGAGGTTTTTGGAGTAGAGCGCCGGAGAAGAAGAGCGTAATAGTGTTGGAAGAAGTGTTGTTCGAAGCCTTGGGGTCGAGGGCCTATTTATAGCCCCTGGGGGCGGAACGTCGAGGGCGCCCCCCCCCCCCACGTGTCAACTGATCCGAGTTCTTCTCGGTCATCTCTGATCCCTTCAAACTCGAGATCAGATCTTGACTGGGGCGCCCGGGACGCTAGGGGCGCCCGGGACGCTAGGGGCGCCCGGGAGCATGGGGGGCGCCCCGCCCAGTAAGCTGTTGAAGCGAACACTTGCTCCATCTATTTTGTGTTCACCTTGGGGGCGCCCGGGACACTCCGGGCGCCCAAGTCAGTTGCTGCCTCACTCCTTTGAGGCTCTCTGAGCTGTAGACACTCGTTCCTTCGGTCCTGCATCCAGGGTTAGTCCAAAACAACACAGAGCAATAATATATTAATTTTATACAACCTTAGCTGTCTTGGTTCTGACTTTGGGCCTCCAAAATGGAGCCCTAGGTCGAACCTACGCCTACTGTTCCCTCGACGGGGATCGCGTCCTCACCTACTCCTCATTGGAGAATCTACCTGATGCCAACCGGCTCCTCCAGTTGAACTTTTGCCCTGCAGTCCTTCGCCAGGTGCCTAGCTGTCCTTCGCCAGGTCTTCAGTACCAAGCCGTCCTTCGCCTGGTGCCTAGCAGTCCTTCTCTAGGTCTTTGTCACCTGGCATTCCTTCGCCAGGTGCCTAGCAGTCCTTCGCTAGGGCTTTGTATCTTGGCATTCCTTCGCCAGGTGCCTAGTAGTCCTTCGCTAGGGCTTTGTATCCTGGCATTCCTTCGCCAGGTGCCTAGCAGTCCTTCGCTAGGATTTTACCTGCACACTTGAGGAAGATGTTAGATAAACATTATACCTTAACTTTTGAACCCTTTTGCCATTATTAAAATACAAGTTCGACTTGGGTGCTTTCTGCACCAACAATATCCCCCTTTTTGATTATGGCAACCTTGGTTCAAAAAGTTAAGTTAATCAGAACAAGTAAAATGAAATTTTGTTTCCTCCCCCTGGAAGGAATCTCCCCCTAGATTTTTCAAAAGTTCATGGGGTTTTTGAAAATAAATTCTAAGTCTAAAGATGGATTTTACTTAGAATAATTTTTTAACAGAAACTTTATATTTTCCAAACTTATTTTGACTATGCACTTTGGAAAATTTATTTAAGTTTAAATACTTTAGCAAACTCTGAGAACTTAAGTTTAAGTACTAAGAATGATTTGAAAACTTGAGTTTAAATACTTGGAAGAAAAACTTAAGATGGAAGAATTTTGATTTGAAAACTTAAGTTTGAGTACTAAGAAAGAATTTTGAAAAACTTAAAGTACTTACTAAAGTTTTGAAAATTTAAGTCTAAAGTACTTAGAAGGTTTTGAAAACTTGGAAGAATTTTGTACTTTTTGAATAAAGGATAGCGTTTGAAATTTTGGATTTAGAAAAAAAATTTAAACTCTCTCCTTTCTATCTCTCCCCCTTTGCCATATATCGAAAACAAAGAAATATAACAGAAAAAGGATAATTAAAGTGCATAAAAGCAAATAATAAATTGTATAATTTGCTGTACTGAGCCAATTCAAGATATGAACTAAACCAAATCAGTTTCAATTTTCTCTTTTAGGGTTCTGTCTAACCCAATTAGCTACTTACTAACTGTTATAAACAGTAGGTTTTGCTAGGGTTAGTCAAGTTAAGTGTTCTGTTCAAGTTAGATTTTCTAAACTTGACACTTAACTTGATTACTGTGTAAGTTGTATTTAGTGCCCCAATTACTGCAGATGCACTGACTTAAAGCATCTTGAATTAAGGCAAAGACCTAAGCATCTCAACCCATTCTAGGTTATCAATAAAAAGTACCCTAAGGTGCTTGTGAGATGCTGGCTTCTAAATCTATAGGTGCATGCATTTCTAGGGTTAGGGCCTAGGCTAAGTCCATTTGCGAAAAAGCCCTAGTTTTGAAGGGGGTAGTTTTTTTTTTAAAATAAAACTAAGTCAAAAATTTTATTTTTCAAACCTTTTCAAAACTAAGTAAAAGCTGATTTTGAAAGCATTTAAAAACTACTTTAAAAACTGATTTTTAAATGGACAAAGTAGTAAGAAAATCAAAACATAGAGTAAACATATTCTACCAAGCATAATCCTAACTGCCTTCTTAGTGAGCTGAACTCAGACTCAGGTAGCAGTTTAGTAAATATGTCAGCTAGGTTGGATTTAGAGTCTATATGCTTAAGTATTATTTCACCCATGGCTACATGGTCTCTTACAAAGTGATGTTTAACTTCTATGTGTTTAGTTCTGGAATGTTGGATTGGGTTCTTAGTTAGATTAATTGAGCTTATATTGTCAATGAATACTTGAGTTTGGGTGTAGCTGAGCTGGAAGTCCTTAAGAGTGTGCATCATCCATAAAAGTTGTGCTACACATTCTCCTAAGGCAACATATTCAGCTTCTGTTGTGGATAGAGCTACACAGTATTGTTTTCTGCCGCACCAACTTACTAGACTCTGTCCTAACAGTTGGCAGCTTCCACTTGTTCTCTTTCTATCTAATTTGCAACCAGCATAGTCAGAATCTGAGTATCCTGACAAATCGAATGTTGAGGTTCTAGGATACCAAATCCCTACATTTAGGGTGCCCTTTACATATCTTAGTATTCGTTTTAGGGCTGCTAAGTGCGGTTCCTTAGCACAGGTTCGGTATCTAACACACATCCCTACAGCAAAAAGAATATCAGGTCTGCTGGCTGTAAGGTACAGTAGACTACCTATCATACTTCTATAGAGTTTAAGGTCTACTGGTTTACCATCAGGGTCACTATCTATTTTTATATTAGTGGCTATGGGGGTACTTATGCTTTTAGAGTTATCCATTTTAAATTTCTTAATTAACTCTTTAGCATATTTGGATTGATGGACATAGTTTCCATCCCTAGTTTGTTTAATTTGTAAGCCTAGGAAAAAGTTAAGCTCACCAACTAAGCTCATTTCAAATTCATTTTCCATTATTTTAACAAATTCTTTTAGAAAGTTTGAGTTGGTGGATCCAAAGATTATGTCATCTACGTAGATTTGGGCAATAAATATATCTTTTCCTAGGGTTTTAATAAATAAAGTTGAGTCAATTTGTCCTTGTTTAAATTCTTTAGAAATTAAGTAAGTTGATAAGCGTTCATACCAGGCCCTAGGTGCTTGTTTTAGTCCATATAGTGCTTTAGTAAGTTTGTAAACGTGGTCAAGTCTTTCTAAGTCCTCAAACCCCGGAGGTTGTCCTACATAAACTTCTTCTTTAATGAATCCATTTAAAAAGGCTGACTTTACATCCATTTGATATAGCTTAAATTCTTTATGAAATGCAAAGGCTAATAACATCCTAATGGACTCAAGTCTAGCTACTAGAACATATGTTTCGTCATAATCTAATCCTTCTACTTGGCTGAATCCCTTCGCTACTAAGCGGGCTTTGTTTCTGACAATTTCTCCTTGATCATTTAGCTTGTTCCTAAAGACCCTCTTAGTGTCAATGATGAATTTGCCTTCAGGTTTAGGTACTAGTTCCTAGACTTGATTCCTATCAAATTGGGCTAATTCTTCTTGCATAGCTATGATCCAATCAGGATCAGGTAGGGCCTCATCTATAGTCTTAGGTTCTATTTTTGAAATCATTGCTATTTGACTAAGGTTTCTATAGGAGGATCTAGTCCTGACTCCTAGAGTTGGATCACCCACAATTTGATCGGTTGGGTGACTGAGTCTGGGTTTCTTGGTTTTTCTAGAACTTGGTTCAGCCTCAGGTCCGGTTAGTCGTTTTGGTTCACTATTTGATTCCACTCTTTGAGTTGGTTCAATTATTGGTTCAATAATTGGTTCATTTGACTCACTAGTTAGTTCAATAGTTAGTTCGTTTATGGTTTCAATTAAGGATTCATCAACTTGTTGGTTATCTTCTTGATCAGTGTTTGATGAAGTTGGATTTGGATTTGAGTTAATTTCTTCATCAAATATTAGGTTGGTTGTTTCTTCGATTTTCTTGGTTTGGTTGTTGTAAACCCTATAGGCTCTACTTGTTGTTGAATATCCTAGGAAGATGCCTGGGGTTGACTTAGACTGGAATTTTCCTAAGTAGTCTTTGGTGTTTAGGATATGGACTTTGCATCCAAAGACCCTTAGGTAGTGTAGATTTGGAAGTCTATGGTAATATAGTTCATATGGTGTTTTGTTGTGTCGCTTGTAAATCAGGACCCTATTTTGGATGTAGCAAGTCATACTAATTGCTTCTGCCCAATATTGGTTGGCTAAGTTAAATTCATTGAGCATAGCCCTAGCGGCTTCCTATAGAGTTCTATTTTTTCTTTCGACTATCCCATTCTGTTGGGGGGTTCT
>JAGFNQ010005058.1:50727-74196 GCA_024364735.1 Boesenbergia rotunda | reverse complement strand
CTATTGGATTTTATCCCCTATAACATCTTATTTTATCATTATTAACTAATTTTTCTCTTCCTCATTTAATGTACGTATTTGTCATAGTTTCACATCGCCACTAGAGCATTTATTGATCATCTAAGTACATATTCGTGTTGTCTTAAATATGTCTCTTAGAATTTTTCTTTCAATAGATCCAACCCCGACTTTCTCTCTAACATTTTCATTTCTTATCCTATCCATCCCTATATACTTACACATCCACTTTAACATCATCATCTCTACGACTCTCATCTTCTACTTGTGTGCTCTAATCGTAACCTAACATTATACTTCATATAACATACCAGGTTTCAAAATCTCAAGTAATGTTGAAACTTCGATCTTTGATTGAAACGGTACTGTTTGGTATCGTAAACAGTATCGTGTCAGGAATGGATTAGAGTTGGAAAAGGAAGAAGATGACACAGGAAAGAGATATCGTCTATGTCGTGCTTGATTTTAAATGTTATACTGTATAGTGTGAAATGATCAAAACATATCATTTCAGTAATTAAAACTCAAACTCGATATCACGATATCACTCAGACAATGTTCCTTTCTTTGTTTCATCTCCTTTTTGCTTCAACCTATCATCGACACCGTGCATCAAAGTGTCGACACAATACTAAAATAGTATCTTCTCAGCGAAACGATGACACAACTTGAGATTTTGAATTTTGGTACCAAGTGGTATCGAGTTTCGGTGATTATCGAAATGATATGTTTCGACGATACGAGAATTGATCTAACCGTCGTTTCGTAAAATTTCCTTTTAAATTTTAGAGATAATTTACGATCACAAAGAACACGTGACACTCCTCCATTTCGACCATCCAACATGTATTATATATAAGACATCTCTTTCAACCCCTCTATCCTTTTATCAAAACAATCATAAATACTTAAAGCTCTCAATTACAAATAACTCATCGTGTCCTAGTATAACAATTATTTTATTACCTCTAATATAATTAACCTTAAATTTTAAATATTCTAGCTTTACTCTACTAAACCTAAAACCTTCCCTTCTAATATTTCCCGGCACAATTCGAATTTAGCATTTATTCCTTTACGTGTCTCATCTATCAAAATATATATATATATATATATATTATATAAACAATATGCATCATAATAACATATTTTGGATGAGCCCAGTGAATTCATCCATGATTAGTGTAAAAAAATAGGACTTAGAGTTGGTCCTTGACATAATCCTATCTATCTATACAGCAAGCACTTCGATTGATCCGCCTGAAATCTTCACTCTTGATATAACATCCACATACATGTTTTTAATTATTGGAATATTCGCTATGTTAACATCTTCCTTTGTTAGAATTACCTACATAATTTCCCTCGAGACTCTATCATAAACCTTTTCCAGGTCAATAAATATTATATGTAAGTCTTGCTTCTATTCTCGATAGTTTTCAATAGATATGTGAGAAAATATATAGCTTTTATTGTCGACCTTCCACACATTAATCAAAAAAATTTAGATCACTGCGGTCTCCTTTCTTAGGTTTTTTGTCTATTACTCTATCTTCATGGTATGACTCATTAGCTCTCCTTTGTTTTTATATAGGAGACTTCCTACCTACCCTATATTGATCAAGCATCTCTTGCATTTTTAATATCAGGTTGAATAACTTCATAAGTTCTTCAATAATTTGCTTCCCTGGACACTTCTATACCTTTATCATAATATCATCTATTGCAACTACTTTCCCATTTTGCATTTCCTTTAAAACTTGTTCTACTTTTAAAGTTTGAATTTTACCATAAAAAATTAAATTTCTATACTCCTCTGAATAAATTACTTAAGTTAAATTGGTCACCTAAACATTTGTTAAAAAGTTAATAAAATTAACTCTATCATCACTCTTTTATTCCCATCATTCATTAATATCTTATTACATTCATCTTTATGTATCTTGTTTAGATAAGATTTTTTGTTATCATCTCTCTCGCTTTACCTATGCTATAGATGTTCCTTTCCCCTTCTTTTATACTCAGTTATCAATATAAATGTTAAAAAATTTCATTCATAACTTCATTCACCACTTTCTTGGCCTCTTTCTTGGCTATTGCATATTTTTTAAAATTTTCTATGTTATTCAAGTGTGCAATAGGGTTATTTGTTTTTTCTTCATTTTCTCTTGTACTTTCTCGTTTCACAACCAAAATTCTTCACTTGATGGTGCACATCCTTTGGACTCACCGAATACGCTCTTGGTTACCATTTTTAATTTTAATATCATCTTATTTCATGTCATATTCGAGTCACCATGTATTTCTTCTAATTCTTGTACTTTTACCCTCTCCTTTAATATGTTTTACTTTCTATCCTTTAACTTTCACCAATTCATTCTAGGAGGCATTCATGTATTCCTTCTATTGATACAATTCTTGAGGCGTATATCCAACACTACTAACCTAAATTGGATAGTTACATTTTCCCGAATAAAAACCTTACAATCATTACAAATTTTTCTATCATTTTTTCTAATCATAAGAAAGTCAATTTGTGACTTATTGTTTCCACTTTTAAATATAACCAAGTATTCTTCTCTTTTCTTAAAAAAACATATTAGCTATTATAAGTTTATATGTTATCGCAAAATCTAATATAAAATCATAATCCTCATGCACCCTAGCATATTCCTTGTGATGGTCTGCTCGGTTTCCTCATTTACCTCTCTATAAATAGCTGTGTGGCCAACCATATGGGGGCACCCGAGGTCAGCATATGACCTTTTGCGGAAATATTCCCCATTTTTACTCTTACATGCTCATTTAAATCTTTTCATATTAAAATTATTCCATTTAACAAAAAATATTATACTACCTCATCTAGGCCTTCCCAAAATATATATTTAGTATCTTCATCTAATCCTACTTAAGGTGCATATATATATTAATTGTATTAATAATTTCCATCACCACCACTATCTTAAGAGTTATAATTTTATTCCTCTTTTTAACTACTACTATTTCATCCCTTAAAGAACTATATACAATAATTCCTACTCCATTTCTTGTTTTCCTCCTTGTGTGCTATAAATTAAAAACTAAATTCTCTATCATCTTTGTATTTTCACCTACCCCATTTTATCTCATGTACACATAAAATATTAATTATTCTCCTAATCATCATATTTATTACCTTTATTGCTTTACTGGTGAGTGTTTCTATACTTTATGTTCCAAATCGAAGACAATCGGTAATCCTATAATATTTGTTCTTATCTATGAGAACTATACATATTTAACACTACATTCAAGTTCTTGTCAATGTAATCAATCCCGGATCGCGGCGCGTCGCGGCCGACCCCAAAAACGCTATAGTGGTATAGCGGATAGCGGGATGACCGTTATTTAAATATCACATTTACATAAGTACATAACACATAAATGTTCAAACTTCAAATAAAAAAAATTCCACAATTAAACTCAATCATCTAATAATTTAAAGGCACATCATATTCATATCATACTCTAAAACCATCATCATGTATTCATGTTAATGTATAAATAAGAGTCATAAGGCCAAGAAAAAAACAAAAGATAATAGTCAAAGCTAGTTCTCATTCCCAAAAGGCCAAAACTACTTAAGTTTCTTGGACTATAAAAACCAAAAACATTCTTCCACTCAGACAATGATCAATCATCATCATCATCATAATAATCTCCCACAACCAAGTTATTTTCGTCACTTTCCCCTCCACTAGAACTAGACTTAAAAATCTCTTCATATTGACCCTCATTCACATCTGACTCTGTTTCCTCCTCTTCATATTCCTCTTCTTGATCTTGCATAGGCTCTTTCCCTTTCTTTATTGATAACTTAGAAGTCTTTGCAGCAATAGTAGGAGTAGGCCTCTTTAATTTTGTAGCAAGCCTAGTGTTTTGGAGTGGCTCACTAGCACCTACTGCACTAGAAACATCACCCCATGTCAAACCATCATCATCATCAAACACTAATTCATCCTCAGCATCTTCCTTGTCCATTTGTCTAACCAACCATTCATTACATTCATTGACATCACGAAGAAAAATTGGATCAATCACATCTCTACAATCAAAGCGCTCTTTAAGATTTTGATTGTACTTGACATACACCAAGTCTTGCAACTTTTGATGCTCAAGCTTGCTTTTTTTCTTAGAATGAATCTGTTACATCACAAATTCAAAATTCAATTAGGCACTAAATGAAACTTTGTAAAGGAGAATAATGTGAAATGTGATAACTAACAATATTTACTTGCATGCTCAAAGATGCTCCAATTTCGCTCACATCCCGATGAACTACAAGTCAAACTTAAGACCTTGATAGCAAATTTCTGTAATGCAGGAGTGGATGATCCATAATTCCTCCACCATTCCGCTGTGATTGAAAGTCAATTAATTAGCATTGTTATTTGGCATTTGCTATGTTTATCGATAATCAATAATGAAATACTGAATACTTGTATATCTTAAACTCTTATCGGGAGCAAGTGTGTTCCTATGTTTTATTGCAAACTTTGATCCAAACACCCGATCAGCCCTCTTGTAATAAAGTAACTCCAATACAATCTTGTCAGCTTCCTCTTCATCTCTAACTAATCTCTCAATACATTTATAGAGTCCTTACATCACTTCTTCATCAAACTCTATCAATTTGTTGCTATAATAAAACTCCAAGTTTAGAAAATGGCCAGCTGCATGAATGGATGATGAAGTTGTGACTCCCATCTTCTATCAATAATAGCAAAAACATCCTTGTACAACACTTCTTTTTCTTTGAAAACTTGTTGAATAGTTTCCTTGACCCGATCCATTGCTCCAAAATGAAGCTACCAATACAATATCACTTGCCCTCTTTCCCTTTACTTCTTTGGCTGATTTGGACTTCAACCACTCCTCTGAAGTGAACATCCTCCTAAGATTGTGCTTCTGTTTGAACAACCTTTGCAAGGTAAGAAAGGTCATAGCAAAACTTGTCATTACATGCCTGACCAATTCCATCTTGTTAGTGAACTTTCTCATAATGTTCAAGGCCAATGTGTGGTTGTAGATGAAGCCCACAAGATTTATTCCTCTTGAGATTGTCTTCTTAACTCGAGGAAGCTTTCCAATGTCCTCCAATATCAAGTCCACACAATGTGCAGCACATGGAGTCCAAAAGAGATTCTTCCTCTTAGCTTCAAGTAGTTTGCCTAAGAAGAATCACATTAAATGAAACTAGTTAAGTGGTCAATAATCAAAGCAAGTAAAAAAAGCAATTAGACTAAGTTAGCAATTCTTACTGGCCAAGACATAATTACTTCCATTGTCAAATACCACCTGAACAACATTTTGTTCTGCAATCTCTTCCACAAATGTATCCAACAACTCAAATACTTTTTCTCCCGTCTTCATGTAAGCAGAAGCATCAACACTTCTCACAAACATTGTCCCTTCAGGACAATTCACCATGAAATTGATTAAGGTCCTATTCTTCCTATCCGTCCAAGCATCTGACATAATTGTGCATCCAAATTGCACCCATCGATCCTTATGGCTCTTTAGCATGTCTTCGTAAATTACAACTCATTTTTAAGGAGTGGAACTCTGAACTCATGATAACTTAGAGCCTTAAGATGTGGACCATAGTTTCCAACAGCTTCAAGCATCATCTTGAAACTTTTTGACCTTGCAACGTTGAATGCAATCACATTCCTATAAAAAAATCGAGTAATATATTGGATGGTTCTTTCCATTGCCTCTTTATCACAAGCATCATTGATGCTTGTTTGCCTATGAGTCTTTCAAAGTTTCATTTGTGCTTCACGGTTTTTTAAAAGAAGCTAATCCATGGGGCCGCCTTTCACATTATATCCTTTCTTGGGCGGCCTAAAAAAACCTTAGTTGTACATGAAGGTCTCTTCCCACTTCTAATTTGATGAATTTCTCGTACTTCCTCTTGCTCATCTTCATCTTCTTGCATCTCTGCTAAATATGCTTCCTTCAAAGCATTTTTCTTCTCTAAAGCTTTTTTAAGAAGTTGTTTTACATCTGAAGGAACCTTTCTACAATAATCGACATCCCCCTTCACACACATTTGGTGTCTTTTGGCTCTAGTGATTCCACCTGTAGTCACTTTTCCACAAAAATCACAAGTAACACTCTTCCTATTATTAATATCTTTCAAACTATTCCATTTTCATGCAATGTCAATATTATCACCAGTGGGTTTCACTAAACCATGTGAAGATGGAGTAGCTCCTTGTGATGATGTCGCCGCCGCCATGACTAGAACTTAGAAATGTGAAACAAATAGAAATATAAAATAAAATAGGGGAATGACAAGAGGAATAGAGGATAGGACAATGAGGAATAAAAGAAAAGACAGAATCTATCCAAAAAAAAAAGTTGGAATCTGTCCAAAATGAAAAAAAAACAAAGGACAGAATCTGTCCAAAAAAAATAGACAGAATCTGTCCAAGAAAACAGAGGACAGAATCTGTCCAAAAAAAAAAGAAAAAATGAAAAACAGATTGGAGAGAATTTGAGAAAGAAAAAAAAACAAAAGTTGCTTACATGCTCGCTGGAATCAGGAGAATAGAGGAGCGGCAATGGAGAATAGAGGAAAGAAGAAAAATAGAGAAAGAAATAAGGATTTAACAGTCACCTGCAATGGAGAGTAGCTGCCGGAATCGTCGCTGGAATCAGGAGGTTGTCGTCGCCGGAATCGTCGCCGCTGGGAAGAAACAGGAGAAGTCGGCAGCAGCAAAAGCAGGGGGAAAAACAACAGTAATGGGTTAAAAAACAGGGTTTATTTTTATCCCACATAGGCTTTTTTAACCCTAGGTCAAGGAAGTTGGACCGCCTGGCCCGACGAGCGCGTTTGGACGCGCGACGCGACGCGCGCAATTGGCGCGCGATTGTCGCGATTTCATTCCGCACCGCGACGCCCAGCGTGGAGCGGCGTCCTGCCGCGACGCCGCGATAGCGGCGCTATCGAGCGCTATCGACTACCCTGGTTCTTGTGGAAATGTATTCATACTTGCCAAGACGTTTCAGTCGAATCCTATAATGCATTCCTTCTATAGTTATGAAAACATGTGCAAAAAATTTATAATGGCAATTCAACAACTCTCTTGAAAGTAACACGTTTGTTGATCATGATTTAAGCAATCTAGTAGTTACTCATCATCAAGTCTATGCGAGTGTTAATAACTTGGATGACCTAAATAGATCTTATTCATTAATTCAACTCTATAGAAGGATGCATCACTAGTATTATCACAATTGTCAAAATTGTATGATGCACAATTCCTATCCCACCATAGATTAAAATTCACAAATAAAGAAATATGGTTCTTACAAATAAATCAGAAATATAAAGAGTCGTGATAATTTAGTTCAAGTCACATCTTAATTTATATGATTTTAAAAAAAAAAGTGAAAGGTAACCAATAAATCTAAACCATTACAAAATTAAATAAATCTAACAAGTAAGAAGTTAAAATTAAAGTGAAAGGTAACCAATAAATCTAAACCATTACAAAATTAAATAAATCTAACAAGTAAGAAGTTAAAATTAAATCATCATAAAGAAATGACGAATTCTAAAATATCCAATAGAGGTACAAAGGTCAAACCCAGTACAATCTGAAACTCAACAACATAAAAAACATAATATGGAGACAGAGTCAAGAATAACCAATGTGTACCGACACTTAGCAACCATTCAGAAGCATAAATGTTTTCACATAGATAAAATAACAATAAAAGCAAAATCAATTGTGTAAAAAGACATGGGTCAGGGTCAAACAACATGTTAAAGTTATTTTCTATTTGACACGATATTTTCTAAGTGAAAACACTAAGACACGAACCACGATTTAGCAATTTTAAGTAATATTTCAATTGCACTAAATATCTTGATCAATATATAACAAACTATAATTACATTGATAAAATCATGGCGGCAAAAAGTGATAACGCTCACCCCATGCGTCTCTCACAGCCCGTCTCAAATTATGTGAAGAGAGGTAAATCACGAGTGACTATTAGCCTGAGCATTGATAAATTCATAGTTATTTAGACGTGAGGCACTCAAAGCGCATAGATGCTATGGTGATTGAGGCGCTAGGCGCAAGGTGAAACGCACGCCTCACCGAAGTAAGCCGCTTTGGGTATAATTTTTTACAATTCAAATATATATAGAGAATTTCTACCAAAATATTTCACTAACAAAATTCAAATATTACACAAAATATTAAACAATAATGTAAATATAAAATTCACTAACATTCAAATTCACAAACTATTTCACTGATTTTCTCTGTAGTGCTGATTTTAAAAAAAAAAAAAGGTGCTGACTTCCACAAATTGAGTTCAACCTCCACAGTGGTGCTAATTTTCATAGAGAAAATCACTTAAATAAGTGAGAGGGAATAGCAGTGAGCAAAAATTCCATTAATATCGATTTGGTTGGTTCGGTTTTCTAAAAAAATTCAGTCGGTTCGGTTGGTTTGAGAAAAAAAAATCGGTTTGTTTGATTTTCAGCTTTGAGCTTTCAATTTATTTGGATCAATCGGTTCAGTTTTAACTGAATACTCAAACCTAAGAGGGGAGGGGAGGTTTATGCTGATTTTTAGGGGAGAGGAAGAGTCACACAAGGAGAAAATCAATGAAATAATTTTGCAAGGGACTAAAGGAGGTTGATGTTCATTTCCTAGGGGAGAGGAAGAGTCACACAAGAAAAATACGTCGCATGTATGCACGTTAATGCAACCTAATTAATTTAAAGGGTAATTAAAGGTATAGATTGGGCTTTAAATTTTTTTAAAAAACTTCAATAAGGCAAGAAAATTCATCCCTTAAACACGCCTTAACCTCTCAAAAGGCGCGCGCTTCATTCAAGTATTGTGCCCGGTCACTGCCTAGGCCCAAATGACGCACCTGGCTTCGCCTTGTGCCTAGGCACAGCTAGGCGCGCCTTTCACGACTATGGATAAAATTAGCAAAACACATAAATAATAAAAAATATATCTTACATAAAAATATTATTTGCAAAAAAAAATTATTGTGATAGCAGAAAGATATGTTAACTATGTTGATTGTCTTATACAACATGTTCATTCTTTTGCGAATGGAAACTAATATAAAGTTTTTTTTGTCAATCTCATCTAACATATACAAAACACAATTGACATTTGAATTTCTGCTGTTGTGCGACAACCAGATCTATGATCAATGCTCCTCTACTGAGTAACGGTAGGCAATACAAAATGTTCTACAATAGATATCTTCTCCATGATGCAAGATTGTGATATCATGGAAAAGTAGAAATACTATAGGCCCCCTGAGAATGAACACCATTTTAATAAAACCAATCTAATGCAACTATCATATTCGAACTGGCCTCCATAAGATAGAAAGAGAAATGCTCAGTAGTATACATTCAGTGTTGCTTGGTGTGGCTATCAATTAATTAATCAAGCACCTAATATGGATCAACTTCCAATCCTTTGGTAGCTCATGATAGTTGATTATTTTTTTGTACGACTCACAAACTTCTAAGAAAATTTTTGAACATTTGGTAGCTTCAACATAATAGCTATGAGATAAAATGTCAATCATATAATGCCTCTAACAAGGGATACATATCCTCAATGGTTACACTTCCTTAGTTTTTTTTTGCTTTAGATAAGTAGTGTATTGCCATGCAAGATCAACAGGTGACATGGTTGAAAACATGTAACGATGCAACATATAAGACAATTTAAAGATAATGGAAAGAAAACAAATTAAAGATAATGGAAAGAACTTAGGATATATTTCTTACAACAAAAGAGGGAAGAAATGGGTGGGGAAAGTGTGGGTGGCACAAACATTACTTCGCTACATTCGTAGACTAAAAGAGAAGGGAAAGAAAGTACTAAAGAGATTTTTTTACAATTTTAACCAAAATCATTGGTAGATTTAACTAAGATTTAGAGGAAAATATCTTATTTTTTAACTGATTTTAAATTTTATATTTTAGAAATTTGATTTAGAAAACTTAAGTTTGCCTTTTTCTCTTTCTTTACCTCCAAGAGTGAAGTGGGAAAATTTTTTGTTTTCTTTCCTTACAAGGAAATATAAATGAGAAAATTTTCTCTATAAAATTTCAGATAGGGAAATAAGCATATAATATACTAGCCTATACAGCTAGTATAGCAATTGACCGCCCCCGGGGCTATGGTGCAGCGGTAAGGTCACTAGTTGTTAACCCAGGCATCCGCGGTTCGATCCCCAGCTATGGCGCATTTTGCAGGAATTTTTCCTCCAAATGAGACGCGAACCCTGGGACACTGGGCTTCTAGACTGGCCACCACGAGCGCTTCCCGATTTACCCTGGTGACCAGTGGGAAACTTCCGTGGGGCCGGACCGGTCACCCCAGGTTCAATTTGTCTACTGCCTGGTTCATCATTTTTTTAGTATAGCAATTGACCATTGTAACATGCAAAACACCAGTCAATATAATACGCATATAGCTAAAAATGTAGAATTTACCACCATACTAGGTAATACACACTGTTTATAGATGGCCTGGCCAAAGTTGGGGGTGTGCAAGTTAAGCCACAATATCTAGTGTTTATACCCTGGCTGAACAAGAAGCAGGGCAGGTTGCTGACCACCCAGCCAACCATCCCCACCTTTGCTTTTTACCACTATTCATTCTACCATCCGTATACTGAGTATTAATATTCTTCTAGGTTACCTCCCTAACCTTCTTTTCTCCACTTTCGCCTTTTTGTTTGCAAGGTAGAAACCTTAAACCATCTTAAAGCTAGAAATACCTCCCCCCCCCCCCCCCCCCCCCCCCCCCCCCCCGCCCCACACACAACCCTCCAGTGTAATATTCCAATAAAAAAATTGTATGTTGTTACTTGTTTGTCTGTCAAATGCAGAACACTGCAATCATCAGGAAAAAATTGCTAAAGATCAGAAAAAACATATAATAACCTTGCACAGTCATGTTTTCTATAAAATTTGCTTCCTACAGCACAAAATTTGTGGAAATCATCACCCAAAAAAAACAGATGTAGAAATTTAAAACTAAATAGGCATAAGACAGCGAATTTGAATAGAGGAACGAGAGAAAGATACTAAATTCATGTTGAAAGCATCACCTTAGTCATCTCAGTCTCAGGTAGCTGGGAAGCAGCTCCTGAATGATGATTAGCACTCTTTGATGCTTCGGTAACAATATCAGTGATTTTACATTGATTATTTGCTTCCTTGTTGAACATACCAACACTTTCCTCCTGCATGCACATGAATCTTTTTGTGGAATCCACGCAAACTGCATCAACATTACGAGAATCACTCAGCTCGCTTCCAACAAATCTACAGTTTGGTGTTGACCTCTTCTTCCTACGTTTACTCTTCTCAAGCAGATGATTCATTATGGATTTTGAAATGTCAGCAGGAACGTTTGGGCACTTCCTAACGTGAGAAGCACCAGCAAGATGATTCTTAAGCCTAGATACCCCACCACCATATCTGATTAAGCCACACCAGTTGCACATCCAGTGAAACCTATTTCCATCAACTATCTCACCATGGTCCCACCCAATATCCCTAGTTCTACCAGAAGGCATTTCCAAAACCTACACATCAACATACAGAATCAATTGGTCTTTAGTATAAAAATAAGAAATTAAATCAAAGCATACATATTATTTTATCATATACATAAATTCATTATACAGCATATTATACCATGAAATGCTTCTACTGAAAGCAAAAGGCAAATATAAATTAGAAATCTCAACTAAGATGAACAGTTTACTGAGAAACTAATAGCTTAGAGTAAAGAAAGTATCCGAAGTGAAGAGAAACATTATCTAAACATAATCCAGACCAAAGTTTTAACACCTTAGTCCATGCCAACACTGAATCTGTTGTCGGTCAAACAGGCATGAGAACAATACTAGATATATGAATCAATAATACTAGGATCAGCAATTATCAATTTTCTACTGATGTTTAACACTTTTGTTACAACGGTTTACATAATCACATGCTTCCAGGCATCATTATACGAGTTATAAAAGCATAGTTAAATTTCCAAAAATGTTAAAGTTTACATAAAATGATGATATTTAGATCAGAAACTTCAGAAAGCAAAACTGTAGAATGTTACCAAATTACATGCACACAAACTGTAACATACTTGAGTGCCTAACATATACCTGAGAGCCCCTTAAAGAAATTGGCATAATAAAGCAGCATGTAGGCATAGGATTTTGCAAAACACCAAGCAACTATGATCCTAGAAGAGGATTCAACTAAGGGTATTCAGCACTTGCTTGATGATTTCCATTATACATGTCATTTATTAAATAGCCAATATGCACTCTGTGTTTTACATGAAACTCAAACTCATGCTAATCTTACTTTTAGTTTGCGCATAATCCATTCTTAGTTTATGAACCCTGCTACCTAGTTTTGTCCCATTGAGAGCTTGCAATAACTTAATCACAAATTACATTCAAAAATAAAGTATACGCATAATTACCTATTGCCTATGGCCTTAAACACTATGAGAATTCTTAGCTGCATTAATATATCCATTTACTAATTAGTGAAATCACAATCATGTGACATGTGCAACTATGTAAGATAGATGAATACTTTAGCTAGGAGTGGCCTCAAAGATCCAGGCATTAATGATTTTTGTCATGTGCAGACACCAAGTTGAGGGAGCATGAAAACACTAAATCGCAATGACAAGCACATGTGGAATTGAAAATGAACATTCTAACAGGATAGTTCTATAACAATTCAGTCAACCTAGGAAAACTTCAAAGTAATAATTTATCCAACAATATCATCTTCTATGATAGAGGCTCTGACTCTGCAACTACTAATCTCCCACTTCTTGGAACAAGTTTATCTCTTCATGAATAATAAACCCGCCTCTCAATTATACTTTTCTATGAACGAAGGCTAACACACCAGATGAAGATACCAAAGTACATTAAAAACAACGGCATTCTACCAAAAAATACATAAGGCGATGTGATAAAGACAAAGGACGCACAGACACCAAGAAACCCAAGAGGTCTTTAGAGCTGCCATACTACTCCAGGAATTAATAGTCATCGAGACAAGTAGGTAAAAAAACATTTCATCAATGAGCTCAAGAAAAGCAAAAAAAAAAAAAAAATCAAAGTTACCACCTTAGAAGCATCCGCACTGGCGCCGCCATGCCTACGCCTCCGCCTCTTGTATGTGATCAACACATCGCTAGGCGATTCTTCCAGCTTCACAGACCCATTACACGTCCCGGCTTCCATCTCCATACGAATTTAAAATACTCCTCCTTACCGAACTAAGGTCTAGCCGAAAACCATCGTGCCGGAAGCCAGATCCAAAGATGCCGCGACAAGCAACCAAATCGAGTCTGAAGGTGAGAGAAACCAAGCGAAAGGATCGGATAGGCGGCCAGGATGAGAAAGATTGCAACTTGGTTGGGTAGGTTAGGTAGGAAGAGGGGTGGAAATGGTGGTGGAAGAGGAGGATTAAGAACCCTAGAATTTTTGGGATTTGAATATGGGAAATGGAGTAAGGGGGATGGATATCTGCAGGAGTTAATCTATGGGAGAACCGGGTTGCCGGGCCCACCACAAACTCCTCCCATTAACCGCAAAATAATCAAATTAATTCTTTTGAAAATATGGTCTTCTATTAAAAAAATGGGAAAAAAAAAATTATGGGAAATTAGTTTTGTTCAAATATTGTCATTTTGATATATTTTTATTAAATTTATATGCAATGGGGCATTTTATTGAACTATATATTAGTTTTTACATATTACCCAAATGCATAGTCATTTTCAAATTGACTAAAATGATGTCTCTTCTCGTTCTTTTTCTTATAATATCCCTTTTATATTTTTATGATTCATCCTTCAAAAAACGAAACCATTCTATTTTATTTTTTTGCTAAAAATATCTAATTTCTCAGCCCTCCTCCTTCATCTCCATCTCGACGAATTTCCTCATCTATCGTCTCCTTCGTCTCTGTCCAGTGGCACAAAAAGACACGCCAAGTTGACAATAGTTTAAAATCAAGATTAGAACTTTGAATTGATTCATGTTGAAAATCAATGGTGTTTCTTATTGAGATGTAAAAGAAAGTGAACGACATGGAAGCCATGCTAAGCTATGTCAAGGACTTTGAGCTATGACTTGGTTTGCTAGACTCCGATGCGTCAGAGAAGCCAGTCACAAGGGGCAGAAAATGAGTGTTTTCGGAGCATGAGACTTACTTCATCGATTCTTCTCCAGAGGGTGACTCCAGTCATAAGAGTGTCCATGTGTTGCGGGTGGTGAAGTGTTTTTATTTCAAATCAAATATATAAATTTTATGTATTTTAAGATAGTTCTATTTCTTCTTTATCTATAGTTGTTTAATGAAATATCAAGGTGCAGCTATAGGCGGAGATGGAGGTGGACGTCACCTAGTTGTTTGTGAAGGTTAACATGGATGGGGCACCATACTTGAGAAAGATTGACATCAAGTTTACAAGGGGTACAAGGGAAAAAAAAATGATTAACAAGATTTTTCTAACCTCGGGCGATTGACCCGGCCTCACGGAAATTTTCCATCGACCGCCAGGGTAAATCGAGAAGCGCTCGCAGTGGGCGGTCTAAAAGCCCAGCGTCTCAGAGTTCACACCCTATTTAGAGGAAAAATTTCTACAAATACGTCGTAGCTGGGAATCGAACCGCAAATATCTGAAATAACGACTAGTCGCCCTACCGCTACACCATAGCCCCGAAGGCTAAAGGGGTACAAAGAGCTCAGGGAGGTCTTGGACTCTTGGATAGCATGTGTGATCAAATGATTTTCCCTAGGTAAGCAAGCATGACTTAATTGCTGCTACCATCATAAATTGTATTTCTCAATAATTATTATCACAAATTATTGATGCTCACATCTCTTACAGGAGAAATATCAAGAAAATAATATTGCAATTGATGTGAATATATCATCACTTACAAAGACAAAGATGGTGACTTGATATTGGTTGAAGATGTTCCTCTACAATAAATGTCATGCACTAACTTATGTCTGTTTGAGAAACTATTCCTTGTTCTTGTGGATTAACAAGAATCTTTTTAATTGCTATTTGTAGAATATTTATATCTTTTTACAAAAGACTATAGCTAATGAAAGGATATGAAATAAAAGACTTGGAATCAAGACAACAAGAAGTCAACCAATCTTATACAAAGAGATACAAATGGAACTTAATCAATTACTTCATGAAACTATTTTTTTTTTGTCAAATTTCATAGATACTAAACAACAAAAGGAAAGATTAAAAGTGAATTTTAGATCACCATATCACCTATTCAGACAAGCAACTAAAAATATGAAGAAAAAAAATTACAATGCAAGATCTTAAACATTGTTCAAGCATGTTGTATACAAGATGTGTTATTGTCATATGAAAGAAAAGGAAGTTATCAACTCAAGATATATTGTTATTTGTCTATTGTAAATTGATATTTGATATATTATAAAATGATCTTGCTCTTTTCTTTGAGAAATATTTTATATTAATCTATGTTGGTATTGAATTCTTATTGTAAATTGATATTTAAGAAACTATCAAACGAGTACTTTTATAAAATGATATTGATTTTGACATATTAATGAACTTATTTGTGGTGTCAGACGGCAAGTATAATCATGTGGGCCTAACAATGAGCTTTTGATATCATTTCTTATGCTTGATTCAAGTTGGAAAAAAATCACTGCTCTCAATATAATGTATCATATTATTATTTGAGAGCATAAATATATTCAGGAGAATTGGATGAGTACATTGGTCTTCATTTGAAATTATTTTAAGTTTTTTAGGTTCATCAATCATTTTTGAATGAAATTGACTGATGGACCTTCACTATTCAAAAAATCTAAAATTTGATATCTTCGGATAAATGAAAATCAAGAAGGTTTAAGGATAGACCATATATAACTAGTGTCTTGATTTTGATTGCTTAGTAGTCTCATTCTATCATTAGCTTTGTTTAAGTCTTGAAAATCCAAGCAAACACGCCACTTTCAAAAAGAGTTAGGGACCAAAACCACATTAGACAATTAAGTAGGATATTGCACCTCTCGGATGTGTTTCATGTCTAAGAGCTTGTTTATCTCTTTTTCTAATAATTTTATCTTGATCAACCTCAAAGTGATGTTATTTTTTTAATTGGTAAGGCCTCTGATGCAATCTGGATGTTCCATCGTCGTAGGATCAACTCCCACCAAATCTTTGGCACTCCAAACAAAAACATCTGCATTTTGAGTGAGACAAGTGACTATTAATTTATTCAACACTTCGAGCAGACCCCGAGAGATCTTGATGATTTTTTCTAGTTAGGAAGGATTGTAGATATCATCTCTATTTTCAACTTGAAAGATTGAAACCATTCTCCTCCCTTGACAAAATATACTTCTTCCATTGACGACCTTTGATGATTAGCTTATGCCCTTTGATTATTTCTTTGTTGTTCATTTGTGAATGTTGCAACGTAACACTTTCTAGAAGCTCGTTGATCTCCTCGAACTTCTTCAACCTCATTTCCCATAGAATTTTTTTCTAGTAATATAGCGAACTCACAACTTGGAGAGCACTAAGGGTTGGTCATTCTAATAGAATATTATAAGAAGAAGGAGCTTCCACCATTGTAAATGTAGTTAGAATAGTCCGTTTCAGCGGTGGCTCGCCGAGAGATAAGGGCAATTTAATTTGACCCAACGGGCATACTTCTTACCCAGAAGATCATAATAAGGAAGTGAAAATGGATTGGAGGTCTTCCACTTTGCTCTCCTTTTGTTCCATGACAGACAAGTATATGATATTTACCAAACTATCCACATCAACAAATACTCTTCCCAAATCATAATTAGCAACGAAAGCCCATATGACTAAAGCATCATTATGCGGGAGGATGACTCCCTTTAAGTCACTCGGACAAAATCCTAGAACAAGTCTCGTCTCTGTTACAAGTATATGAATAGTCATACATTATTCCTTGTTGTGCCTTTTATGCGATCAATTAGTGTCACCGTCAGTGGTTCCACCAGAAATAATATTAATCCTTCCATGAATAAGAGAGGCTCCTTATTCACTGTGACTCTTGGAAGTGATACTTGTACTTAGTTGGGCAGAAGAGGAGCAAGAGGTTACGAAACAAGGAGATTTTGCCTTGGAAGGTAAGGCACTAGTAGTTCTTGATGATGAAAGGTGGGGTTTGTCAATATATTCTTCAAACGAGGATAAACTTCAATGATCTGTCCCAAATCTTGCTCTAATCCTCGACAGTATCATGTAGCATGACTATATTCTTGATGGAAATCACAGAAAGTATTGGAAAATTATCTTTGTAATCACCCTTGTGCTCTCATAGGTCGTCTGAGGGCATGATTGTTAGAACCGGTAGGAGATCTAGAGGGGGGTCATTAGCTCCGATATTTGCTCGCTGTAGATTTGTTGTGGCGGAAGACTTGACCAATGTTAACACCTCGATTTTACTTAGTATCCACCTCCTTGAGGTGACTAATCCAAGGGTCCACTCTCCTCACTCTCTCATACACTATGAAAGATCTCCTTCTTGAGGTAGAAAAACCTCTTACAAGCTTTCAAGAAGATACAACAAGAATCCAAGCAAGTACAAAAGAATTCTTACAAGATGTACACAACTTAGCTCTCTTTGTTTTTCTTGCTATCTTCAAGCTTAGAATCGCCTCTTGATCCTTGGAAATGCACCAGCACTAAGCTCCAAGGCCTCACTTGAAATGGCAATGAAGGAGGAGGAAGCTGCGCGAGCGATGCCGCTTCAAACCTGTGTGAAAACCCTATATACCCGACGCCTAGGGTTCCCTAATCGATTGCCCAATCGATTACCACGTCAGACTTAGCTGTTCAACGGCTATTTTTTGAAGCTTAATCGATTGTTGAATCAATTCAGCACCTCTTTGTGCTCTCGCGCAATACTGCAATAATCGATCGCCCAATCGATTATCGAACCTCTTAATCGATTGATCAATCGATTAAGAGAAGGCCGAATCGATTGCCCAATCGATCCAGCCACATTCTGTTCTCGCAACTTATTTCTCCCAATTGATTCACACCTTCCTTAATCGATCACCCAATCGACCAAGAAGGCTTTTGTTCATGAGAAACCAAACCTAAATCGATTACCCAATCGATTGAGTCCAACCCTAACTTGTATGCACAAGTCTAAGGTTCCCTTGCCTAACCTTGGTCAACCGTGACCTGTTAGAACTTCTCTACCAAGTGTCCGATTAACCGTTTGACCAACCTGGATTTCTCCTGCCTAGCTCCCAACTAGGACTTAACTCATGCCAGCGTGCAATCTCCCCGATCCACCTGGACTTCACCTAGTCCCACTAGGTCTTCTCCCATGCCAACGTGCGATCTCCCCGATCCACCTGGACTTCACCTAGTCCAACTAGGTGTGCCTAGTCCCACTAGGTATTTTTCCATGCCAGCGTGCGATCTCCCCGATCCACCTGGGCTTCACCTAGTCCCACTAGGTGTGCCTAGTCCCACTAGGTCTTTTCCCATACCAGCGTGCGATCTCCCCGATCCACCTAGACTTCACCTAGTCCCACTAGATCTTCTCCCATGCCAACGTGCGATCTCCTCGATTCACCTGGACTTCACCTAGTCCCACTAGGTGTGCCTAGTCCCACTAGGTCTTTTCCCATGCCAGCGTGCGATCTCCCCGATCCACCTAGACTTCACCTAGTCCCACTAGGTGTGCCTAGCCCCACTAGGTCTTTTCTAGTCAAGTCTCTAGTCAACCTTGACCCACTTGACTCACGCGATATTCAACCATCATGCGATATTCAAACATCATTATTAAACATCGAAATATCCAACTTTAAGTTTACCAAGCTTACCAGACATAAGCTCACCCGAGCCTAATCAAACTAAGTTAACTCTGACCTAACAAAGATTGCTCCAATAATGATGTTCATCGCAAATCTGCATGGCTCTTTTTTTGGAGTGACGCAAAGGAAGAGTATAAGGGTGGTACCTCGGGGCATTTGGCAGCATTGACTTGGGATGTGTCAGATATTCGGGTTGTTGTTCATTGACATCTCCCAAATGAACTACCCTCTCCTCTTGCCTAGCTCATTGAGCTTCTTCGATATTAATATATTTTTCTGCTCGCGCCAAGAGGACATCGTAATCTGGTGAGGTTTTTTTAATAAAGAGCGAAAGAATTTTCCATCTCTAAACCCTTGAGCAAAGGCTCTTGTCAAGATCTCCGGAATCGCCGAGGGAATTTCTTGCACCATACAAGTGTACCATTGAATATATTGTTGTAAAATTTCTTGTGACTTTTGCTTGAGATTAAATAGACTGAGTGGAGTGGACATGTACCTTTTAGAACTAGCCCCTCCGATCCTCCTCCAATGTGAATCCGGCCTCCGATCGCCCCTACGATCCTCCTCCGATGAGGATCCAGCATTAGACTGATCCAACACATATCCAATGCAGATAAGTGCCAATCCGCAGAGATCCGGCCACATCCGGCTACATTCGGCCCAGATCCATCACTGTTGGTGTCGATCTGTAGAGATTCGGACATATCCGATTAGATCCAGCAATATCCGGCTACATTCGGTTAGATTCGGCCACATCCGGTCAGATCCATCCACATCCGACGATGATCCACTGAGATTCGGTCACATTCGGCTAGATCCGGCTACATCTGGGCCAGATTCGCCACTCCAGTGCCGATCCACAGAGATCCGGACACATCCAGTCAGATTCGTCTACATCTGACTACTATCCGTAGACATCCGACCACATCCCGTCCACATCCCGCGACGATCCGCAGAGATCCGGCCACATCCGTCCACATCCGGCGATGATTCGCAAAGATCCAGCCACATCCAGCCATATCTGGCTACATCTGGTCCAGTTCCGTCACTGTCGATGTCGATCCGTACAGATCCTGACACATCTGACGACAATACGCAATGATCCAACCACATCTAGTCACATTTGGTAAGATCTGGACACATTCGGCGATGGCCCGCAGAGATCTGGACACATCCGGTCATATCCGATCAGATCCGGCCACATTCAACCCATATCCGCAGCTGTCGGCACTGATCCATAGAGATCTAGCCACATCTGGCACATATCCGTCGCACCGGCGATGATCTGACACATATCGGCTACATCCAACACCAATCCGATACAGATCGACTATCCTCAACATAGATCTACCACCATTGTTGTATTACAGCCTTCGAGCAATTACTGTATTCCAGTCTCCAAGCGGCGATCATATTCCAGCCTCTGCGTCGTATTGCTACGTCTTGACCTTTGACCCACTCTTGAGGGCCTGGTATGCATTTACATTCAGCATTCATTATTTATATACTTGATTACATTGTTGTCAATATATGTACTCTACCGGAAACTGACTTGAGTGTCGGAGGGTTGAAGGTCGGGATAACCCGGTCTTCTCCCTAATGCTTTGTCTGTCATTTTTATGTCTTCCAGCAACCTTGCAGGTGCCATTGACGGAAGACACTCCAATATCTTTGACTTATTATGGGCTTTACTTGGAGGACCTACAATTCAGTCAACCTAGAAGGCGACTCACCTCCCCTCTTTTTTCGAGTCATGGCAACTTCATCAACATCTAGTACAACTCGCTGGTGGCTCGCCCCTCGAGGGGTCTCGGCGCAGGATCATTTTGGCGCCGCCTGTGGGAACGTTTTTACCTGAATTGAGACACTCAGGTGGATGACACCGAAAATTTTTTCACGATCATCATGACTCCGGAGAATTATAATGTACAAGATATCATTCCCGAGGAGACGTATTCTACCCTCTCCCCGACTTTGTAGACATTTGGGAGTCGAGGGATAGAGATATTATTTTCAGCGAGGATTATATTCTTATTCTCTCTTCGACTCTGTGAACATTTGGGAGTCGAGAGATGGAATTATTATCTACCGCAAGACCGCCTCCAAGTCGGGCATCAGGTTCGCATGCATATAGTTTTATCTTGCACATATGTAATTGCATTGTTGTTCTCCTCCTCAACTTACAGGATGATATTTCATATTACGAACATGTATATTTCCCTTAGCGTGGCTCAACCTCCATGACTGGAAGCTACCAGTGAAGGCACCCTTAACGAGACGTTAGCTTTTAACGTTTCTCAACCTCCCAGCTCGAGAATAGCAGTTGAAGGTGCCCTTAATGAGGCGTTAGCCTTTAACGTGATTCAACCTCCCAGCTTGGGAGCTAGCAGTTGAAGGCGCTCTTATCGAGGCGTTAGCCCTTAATATGGCTCAACCTCCCAGCTCAGGAGTTAGAAGTTGAAGGCGCCCTTAACGAGGCGTTATCCCTTAGTGTATCTCAACCTCCTAGCTCGGAAGCTACCAGTGAAGGCACCCTTAACGTAGTGTGCCCTTAGCGTGGCTTAACCTCTTAGACTGGGAGCTACCAGTGAAGGCGCTCTTAATTCGGTGTGCCCTTATCGGGGACCAACCTCCCCCGTTCGGGGTCGAGCTATTATCTCTTCACTGGTTTCGGACCAGCATATTCTTCACTGGTCTCGGACCAGCTTATTGTCCCATTTGGGGCTCAACCTCCCACATTCGGGGTTGAGCTATTATCTCTTCACTGGTCTCAGACCAATATATTCTTCACTAGCATATTCTTCACTAGTCTCGAACTAGCTTATTGTCCCATTCGGGGCTCAACCTCTCCCATTCGGGGTCGAGCTATTATCTCTTCATTGGTCTCAGACCAATATATTCTCCACTAGTCTTAGACCAACTTATTGCCCTTATCGGGGCTCAACCTCCCCGTTCGGGGTCGAGCTATTATCCCTTCACTGGTCTCGAACCAGCTTATTGCCCTTATCGGGGCTCAACCTCCACTTTCCGGGGTCGAGCTATTATCTCTTCACTAGTCTCGGACCAGCATATTCTTCACTGATCTTGGACCAGCTTATTGTCCCGTTCAAGGCTTAACCTCCCATGTTCAGGGTCGAGCTATTATCCCTTCACTGGTCTCGGACCAGCATATTCTTCACTGGTCTCGGACTAGCTAATTGTCCCATTCAGGACTAAACCTCTCCCGTTCGGGGTCGAGCTATTATCTCTTCACTGGTCTCAGACCAATATATACTTCACTGGTCTCAGACCAATATATACTTCACTGGTCTCAAACCAGCTTATTGTCCCATTCGGGGTCGAGCTATTATCTCTTTACTGGTCTCGGGCCAACATATTCTTCACTAGTCTCGAACCAGCTTATTGTCTTGTTCGGGGCTCAACCTCCCCTATTTGGGGTCGAGCTATCTTCATTGGTCTTAGACCAGTCATTATCCACTAGTGTCAGAGAGTGATTCTCATGTTGGCGAGGATAACCTAGCTCTGCGCTAGTGCTTCATTTATCTCTCTACGCCTTACGACAGGCTCAGCGAACCTATCTCCGCGCTAGCGCTTCATTTATCTCTTTGCGACAAGCTCGATGAACCTAGCTCCGCGCTTCATTTATCACTTTGGCCTTAGGACATGCTTGGCGAACCTAGCTCCGCGCTAGCGCTTCATTTATCTCTTTGGCCTTATGATAAGCTCGACGAACCTAACTCCGCATTAGCGCTTCATTTATCTCTTTGGTCTACGACAGGCTCGGTGAACCTTTATTTCTTTGCCTTACGATAGGCTCGACGAATTTAGCTTCGCGCTAGCGTTTCATTTATCTCTTTGCCTTACGACGGGCTTAGCGAACCTAGCTCCACGCTAACGCTTCATTTATCTCTTTGCTTTATGACGGAGCTAGGCGAACCTAGTTCCGCACTAGCGCTTCATTTATCTCTCCACTTTATGATGGGCTAGGCGAACTTAGCTCCGTGCCAACACTTCATTTATCTCTCTGCCTAATGACAGGCATGGGGAACCTAGCTCCGCGCTAGTGTTTCATTTATTGTTTTGCCTTACAACTGACTTAGCGAACCTAGCTCCACGCTAGCGCTTTATCGACCCTATTCTCTCCCCTACTCCAATGATACTTGAGAGTCGAGGGCTAGATATCATTCTTCTCTTTCAACTCCGTGGACGTTTGGGAGTCGTGTATCGAGCATGACATAATTGATACAATCGCTTGCTCAACTCACCGCAGTCACTTGGTTCATTGACATTGGATGCGCTCATTCTAGTGACTCTCTATAACACAATTGTCTTGTCAATCAAAGTCACGCCCCTTTCGACTAGACTTGAAGGGGAGACTTGTGATATGGGATTAATAAGAAGACAAAGGGTCAAATGGGCATTTTCACTGTGCTCCCCCTTTATAGGGTTTGATCTTAATCGGAAATGGGGGTTTTTGGGGGGTG
>JAGFNQ010005058.1:0-50636 GCA_024364735.1 Boesenbergia rotunda | reverse complement strand
GATCCAACACAGATTTGATGCAAATCAGCGCTGATCCCCAGAGACCGGCCACATTCGTCTATATCCACCCCAGATCTGCCACAGCCGGTGCCAATCCACAGAGAAATTCGGCCACATCCGGTCATATCCATCCACATTCGGTGACGATCTGCAGAGATCCGGTCACATCCGGCTAGATCCGGCTACATCCGGCCTTGATTCGCCATTGCTGCTGCAAATCCACAGAGATCTGGACACATTCGGTCAGATCCGTCCACATCCGACGATGATCTGCAGAGATCGGGACACATCCGGTCAGATCCATCCACATCCGACGATGATCCGCAGAGATTCGGCTATATCCGGTCAAATCTGTCCACATCCGATGACGATCCGCAGAGATCTAGCCACATCCGGTCACATCTGATCATATTCGGCTACATCCGGTCCATATTCACCACTGCAAGTGCCTATCCGTAGAGATCCAGACATATCCGGCGATGATCCTCAGAGATCCGGCCACATCTGATCACATCCGGTCAGATTTGCCCACATCCGGTCAAATTCGTCCACATCCGACGAAGGTCCACAGAGATCCAAACATATCCGGTCAGATCTGGCCACATCTAGCCCATATTCGCCACTGTCGGCGCCGATCCGTAGTGATCCAGCCACATCCGGCACAGATACATCACACCGACGACGACCCGATGTATATCAGCTACATCTAGCACCAATTTGATACAGATTGGCTATCCTCGGTACATATCTACCACCGTTGCTACATTACGGCCTTTGAGCCATTACTATATTCCCGTCTCCAAGCTGCGATCATATTCCAACCTCTATGCTGCATTGCTACGTCTCGACCTTCAACCCACTCTTGCAGGTCTAGTATGCATTTACTTTCAACATTCATTATTTATATACTCGATTATATTGTTGTATGCCTACTTTATGTACTCTACCGAAAATTGACTTGAGCGTCGGAGGGTTGAAGGCCGGGATAACCCGGTCTTCTCCCTAACATTGTGGTTATCATTTCTATGTCTTCCAGTAGCCTTACAGGCGCCATTAACGGAAGACACTCCAATATCTTTGACTTATTATTGACATTACTTGGAGGTCCCGTGATTCAGTCAACCTAGAAAACAACTCACCTGCTCTCTTCCTCCGAGACATGACGACTTTATCAACATCCAGTACAGCTCACCGGTGGCTCGTCCCTTGAGGGGTCTCGACGCAGGATCATTAATCATTTTATTTTATAGTTGTTTGCTTTGTAGACTTGAGAATGTTGATTGTCATGATGAGCCTTTCTGTGCACTCCCCAAATTTACCTTAGCGGCTAGTGGGAAACTTTCATGGGGTTGGACCAGTCGTCTCAGGTTCGGCATTACCTGACCCGGTTAATCATTTTTCCTTCATAGTTGTTTGCTTAGCGGACCTGAGAATGTTGGTTGTCATGATGAGCCTCTATGTGCATTTTCCTGATTTACCTTGATGCCCCATTAAAAATTTATATAAGGTCGGATCGGTCACCCTAGGTTTGACGTTACCTGACCTGGATAATCATTTTCTTTTATAGTTTTTTGCTTAGCAAACCTGTGAATGTTGGTTGTCAGGATGGGTCTCCATGTGCACTTCCTATCTTGGCGGATGGTGGAAAACTTCCGTGGGACCGGATCGGTCGTCTCAGGTTCGACGTTACTTGACCTAGCTAATTATTTTTTCTTTTATTGTTGTTTGTTGTCCCACTAACTTAGCTGAGTTGGTAAGTGATTTATCTCCTCTCGCCACTTGCCACTTGGTCATGGAAAAGGTTGGCGGGGGTAGTGGGATGAGTATTATCACCTTTGTATAGTCATGGAAGAATAGAATAAGACCCCAAGATCTAAAATGACCCCAAGATCTAAAATGAAGTGGAGGTAGCCCTTATTGATTATAACAGACCCGACCACGGTTCCGAACCGTCGGTTCGACGATTCGTGGGAGGTCGACCCTTAACCTTAACCACCTAAGCCGGTTACAGTTCACGGTTCGGAACCGTCGATTCACGGTTCGCCATGGTTCAAGATTATTATATTAAAAAAAATTAAAATTAAAAAAATTAAATTTAAAATATAAAATTTATTAAAAAAAGGGCTTGCACTTATATAAGTTGTCTACATATCCCCTTAGGGTGTAGGGGAATCAAAGTTCACGTAGTTCTTTTACATTGTTACCCTTTTACAATTTTATCACTCACTTTTATTTCCTCCCGTTCCCGTTGTATTTGTTCCTTCGGTATCAAATTCTTCGATTTCGTCTTCTGAAAATTGCATTCCTTGGATTCTTTTCTCTGCTTTGGTCCAATTGTCTAGTAATGCTTGAGCTTCCAATGAATCGAGAGACATAGTTGATCGTCGTTCATCTAATATGTTGCCGCCGGTACTGAATGTCTGCTCCACAGCAACAGTTGACACTGGAGAAGCTGTGCGTTTGGTTTGTATTTTCTAGTTTGTTTTCCATTTTCATTTTCTGTAGAAAATGCGATTTTCTGGAAAATATGTTGGTTTATATTTTCCAGCTTTGTTTTTCAGAAAAAAATATAACATTTTCTGGAAAACTAGAAAATGAAATAAAGTCATTTTCCAGAAAATGAGAAAATTCAGTTTTTTGGAAAATGAAAATAGAAAATGGAACAAACCAAACACCCCCTAAAATTTCTTTTGCAATCACGGAGAGAACAGGAAAACTTTGAGCCTTATGTGACCACCACTTCAAAATATCGAAAACTTCGCTATCTGCTTCATTAAAATCAAAAGAAGTCGTAAAATAATTCTCAAATTCCTGTGTGGAACTTGAGGATCCTCGTGGACGTTTCATCCGTTCTTTTAATAAAAGTTATTCTTTTGTAAGTTTTAAATTAGTACTAGTAGGTTGTTGTATTTCAGAAATATTAGTTTGTATTTCATATTTAATATAATATTGATTATAATGATCATATAAATAATTTCTAATATTATATATAATATTAACTAGATCTGGAGAAGAAGAATCTTTAATAGGAATTAAAGCGTCATAATATAAAGTTAACATTTCTTGTAAAACTTCTAATTTAAATCTAGGATCTAAAGCAAATGTAATTAAATAAATTTTAGGAATAAAATAAAAATATTTTTCCCATTTAGTTTTCATAGCTAATATGCAAGAAGTTAAAACTTCATTATTGATATGTTCATTTAATAATAATACTATACTAGAAAAATTCACTAAAACTAAATGAGCAGTGGGATAATAAACATCGAAAAGTTGTTTAGTTGTATCGTTAAATACTTTTAAAAATTCACAAATATTAATACAAATATTCTATTGTTGTGAAAATAAATATATATTGTATTACTATTTTGTACAAAAAATAAGCATAATAAATCTTTATATTGAAATGAATCTTGTAATAATTGATATGTTAAATTCTAACGTGTTGGAACATCACGTGGAAATTTTTTAGGTCTCATTCCATTAACTTTACAAAATATATCCCATTGTTTCATCATAGATGGATGCGACCATAAATATAAAATTGCGATTCTAATTGGTTGAATATAATTTTCTAAAAATTTTAATCCATCTTAAACACATAAATTTAAAACATGACATACACAACGAATATGAAAAAATAAACCACCAATAACAGATTGACAAATAAATTTTAGTTCATCTATAAAAGTGGTATTAGAACTAGCATTATCTAATTATATTAAAAATATTTTATGAGTCAATCCATATTCTTCTAAAATTAAACATAATAATTGTGCAATGTTATGGGCAGTATGTGATTCATCAAAAAACTCTATAAGCTAACAATCTTTTTTAGAGAATCCAAGAGTTATCAATCCAATGGCAAGTATAAAATACTTAAAACTTAAGGGGATTAAGTGTAAAAGTACTAAAGAAGAGGGCTTAATTTGTATTTAAGGGAGTTCAGGGGGTTAAATGCAAAAGGTGAAGTAATTAAAAACCCTCCTTTTTTCCTTTTCTTCTCCGCCCAAAGCCCTTTCTGTGTGCGATCCCGAAACCAGAGCTCCTCCTCCTCCTTCTTCTCTTTCTTCGATTCTCTGCTGCCGCTCCTTCTTACTGGCGCTGACGATTCTCCTTCTCTCTTCCTCTGCGATTGGGGGCTGGACGACGAGGGGTGCCGGCAGATCTGCACGTGTGGGTTTCCGGAGTTAAGCTGGGAGTTGAGGTCGACGCTTCTCCCTTGGGGGATGGTCGGTTTCTGGCTCCGATTTCGGATCTAGGAGGGAAAAGGGAAGCTGGAGACGAGACCTTTCATGGGTGGAATCAATCGGATTAAGACGGAGAGTTTCCCTCTGTTGCATGCGTGATCTCAATCGGTGAGTTCACTTGATTTGAGTAGATCTTGATGAAACTAGGTTTTCTGGAGCTTGGATTGTATGTTCTTTCCATCGGGTTTGTTCTGTTGTATGTGATCTATTTTGATTGGATCTGTGGTTTTGGGACGTTGCAGATGAATCTATTCTTGTGATCTTGATCAGTGAAACTGGGATTTTTGGATTAGCTACCAATGCAGTTTCCGATCTGTTCATCCCTTGGATTTTCGTTTGTGAGGTTGGGATTTGGTTCTGCTATAATTAACACTAATCTGTGTTGTGTTCTGTTGCTGTGAATCTGGTTGTGTGCTACGGTTGATTAGGGAATTGGATCCTGTTTTTGTTGGATTTCAATTTCTGTTTTGAAATGAATGGTGTTGATTGGGGATTGTTCATCTGATCCAGGATTTGGGGTTTTAGAATCTTGGTTCTTGTTTTTGTGTTTGATCTGTGGTGTTGCTGGGGTTCTGCCGTAAGCTTCTTTTAGTGTCTTTGTTCTTGATCTGTATTGAGGACTGTGTGTTGTGGTTTAATGGGTTTTTGATTAGTGAATCGGCTGTGGGTAATTGGTGTTGGCTTTTATTGCAAAGAATTGGTACTTAGTGTAATTTTTGTTTAGGTGGTAATATGATGCATGGATGAAGCTGTTCTTGGTTGGAGTTGTAGATCTGTTGCTTTTGGTTTTTGCGTACTGCCGTGAGGTGGTGGAATATTTTGGGTTGATTCGTTTGGTATTGTTTGTCTTAATTGATTATATTTGGTCGATTGGGTTAGGATTAGGTTAGACCTAATTTAAACCCAACCTTGGTTGGTTGGGTTAGGTTATTTAATAAATGTATAAATAGCTAAGTGGAATGTTTTGATGCAGGGCATTGACGTAGTTGGCGCGTCGCGGCTATTATTTTAGACCGGGGGGGGGGGGTTCTCGTTGCTTGAACTTCTTTATTTGGAGGCGGATACTTCTGACTTATCTATTTTAGGTATTGTCATAGATTTTATGCATAGTTAGTTATAGATAGCAGTAGAGTTTTATTTATTTCCTGCTTCCATATATTTACACTTGATATTGCTGCTTGTTTAGAGGACGGATTTCTTTCTGTACTGCTTCGAGGTTGGACCTCTTTACCTTTATTGTCGCATGTGTGTATAGTGTGATTAGAGATAAGATACCTTATACCCAACGCTAGGGCTAGGATATGGTGCATACCGGTTATTTGGACCTCTACATATCATATTGATGATTGGTAGACTAGCTAGGTAGGTGTGGAGTATGATATTGTCATGCATCGTTCTTGCATGCGCATGGGCTGGCAGCATAGAGCTCCCAGTCATGTGGTTGAGACATGACATCTGTCATGACGGCCATGATCTCCACACATTGTCATACGTGAGTAGTGACTGTTGGAGGGTGCACACAGTTGCCCTGTCGAGACTCTGCACGGTCACTCCTGAGCAGTGATTCCAGTGCATCGTAGCAGTCAGGGACCCCTCCGGGTGTGGGCAGTAGTTTTGTTGTATCTCCGCTCAATCACCCATAGGTAGTGTTGCTGGAGCATGGTAGCAGACACTAGTGATACGCGGTGATCATAATCTGTACACATTGTTACGGGTGAGTAGTGACTATAGGAGGATGCGTATAGTTGCCCTGTCGAGACTCTGCACGGTCACTCATGAGCAGTGATTCCGGTGCATCGTAGCAGTCAGGGACCCCTCCTGGTGTGTGCAGTTGTTCTATCGTGTCTCCGCTCGGTCACTTATGGGTAATGATGCTGGAGTGTGGTAGCAGGCAGTAGTGGTATAGAGAGCAGTTGACTCCCCCTTTCTGGCTTTGGGTACATGTCATGATGGGTTGTGTGACCCGCGAGCAGTTGACTCCCTCATTGTTGGCGTAGGGGGTACATGTCATGATGGGTTGTGTGACCCGCGAGCAGTTGGCTCCCCTCGTGCCTGGTTTTCGGGTATGGTTGTTGGAGTGATTGGCTCTCTGCATCCTGTCCACTCAGCCACCCAAAGTAGGGGTAGCTAGAGTGCGTGCAGACATCATGTGCACATGATACATCATTGCATGTGTTGTTGTTGTTTGCATTGTTGCATTTGTTCATACTTGCTATACTTGGTTATAGTATATGTATTTGACTTGCACCTTCAGGAGGTATGTGTATATAGGGTCTGATGACCTTACTTTACTCGTGTGATATTTAGACCTTTATATCTTCAGGTTTGTCTGGCTCTGATATGTACAATTTATCCAGTATTATAGATTTAGCATTTCTTACTTTTACTGCTGTTACTGTTGCTAGTTGGACTCTTACTGCTAGTATAGCTTACTATGCATACCAGATATATGTATTCGCTGAGTTCTTGGACTCACACCGTTAGCCTTGTTTTTCTTCTCAGGTTGATCGTCTGGAGTGCCCGGCAGCCTGTCCCAGTCTTTCATTTCGGAATGACTCGTGTTTTGGTTTGAGTTGTATTTGTGGTTATACAGTATTTTCATTTGTTTTCGCTGTTTTAATTTCTGTGGTGATGTTTTGCACGGCAGTATAGTTGTATTTTTTGTGTGCCATGGAGACCTTTGTTTTATTTTGTTTTGTCGTAAGTCGTACCGGTACGCAGTTTTGTCATCGTCTTTGTTTTCTTTTCATTCAGTTGCTTGTTCTAGCCCTATAGGCTACGGTACGGGCGAGCTGAGAGAGTCGTAAAGGTTATGTTTCCGGATTGTCCGCCGGGTCGAGGGAGAAGTAGTTCGGTCAGTATCGGACGGACAGCTCCTCGGGGCGTGACAACAAGTCACATCCATATAAGAATGAGTTTGTCAATGATCACTCCAAATATCGGAACATAAAAAAAACTTTATTATTTAATTTACTAAATTCATTAATTAAATTATTTTTTTCTTGTTTTACTAATCTTTTAATTGTACGAGTAAGTGTAGTCCTTAGGAACATGTTTAGCAGCTGGATTAAGAGATTCTTTACAAAAATCTTCAAATATGCATTTAGATCCAAAACTAAAAGAAAGATGTTCTAAGAAAATAAATTTAGCTAATGATTTTCTTAATTTATTATCAGAATATAAAAATAAACCAGAATCAGTACTACTACCACTAGAAAATCTTGATAATTATGTTTGAGAGCGGTTAAATCCATATTCCGTCGAGTGTTTCGTTTCTACATGTTGTTTTAACGACCTATAGCCACCGCCGGCTTGAAATTTGCAGGAAGTATTGCAATGCTTACATTTTGCACGCAATTCTCCCGACGGAAGTGTGACATTCTCAAAATGTTTAGTGAAAATAAAAGATTTTAAAAGAGGATTTTTCCGAACCTTAGAAGTAATTGCATCGGTACTTCCTTGCGTTTCGGGCATCGGAAGGTGTTGGGGTTGAGCATCGGTCTCATCATCGGTGGATTGAATTTGAATGTTGGGATCTTCGTACGCTACTTCGTACGCTATTTCTTTTCCCCTCCGAGATCGAGATGATGAAGCTCCGTGACCACCTTCCATTATCGTCGAAAGATGAAGCCAAAAATGCGTAGAGAATAAAAAGTTGAGAATGAGAGATTGAGAGTTGAGAAGATGAGTGTGAAAATGATAAAATGAGCTCCCTATTTATAGAGTTTGGATCATAATGATCACTAAATTATAGTTATTGATCAAAAAACGATCACATGATCTCAACCGTTGAAAAAAAAACCTCCAACGATTCGAACCGCCGATTCGATGGTTTCCTCCCCTAAATTGGAACCGGGTCAATGAGCCACCTCCGGTCTAGATTATAATGATCTAAACCCTAAATTCCCCTAAATAACACCTCCTTATATAAAAGGTAGTGACGATGTAATGTCAATTATCCTCTTTCCCAACCCAGTTCAGTAATCATGATCCTTATTCACTAGTTTGACTTATTTAATGAACTCTGCTTCTCATTGCAAAGTTACCCGCGCTCTACCTGCATCAGAATTCCTGTTCGACTGGCATAGCTCATGGGACCCATGTTTCCGCCATTTTCTCTCTGTGATATAGAAAACGGGTACAAATGAAAACAAAAATCTTTCCTCATCAGATCTATAAAAGTCTCCGCCTCGAACACCCCAAATCCATGGCTGTTGTCCCTGCGGCGCTTCTACTCCTCGCCGGGGCGGCGCTCGCCCTTCTCTCGGCCGCCGCTGCCGCCGCCGATGTTACAAAGGTATGCGTCGTTGGAAGCGGCATCGGTGGCTCTTCGGTGGCGCATTTCCTCAGACAATACACCTGCGCCCAAAGTGCTGCGATTCCATGCGTCGACGGCATACGCATCTTCGAGAGGCGCGGGAAGGTCGGTGGCCGGATGGCTACTGTCACGATCGGGGGAGATACCTTCGAGGCCGGGGCATCTATCATCCACCCCAAGAACCTCCACGCCCTCGGGTTTGCCCGCCTCCTCCACCTCGATACCAAAGCCGACGACGACTCCGGTGTCGATCCGAACTCCAACGTCTCGTCGCCTTCGTCTTGGTTTGGAATTTGGGATGGATCTCGGTTCGTATTCAAGACGCTTACGCCTCCTTCCGCTTCAAGCTCCGCTATGTACCGCAAACTGTACCCCTTGTTAGACTCTTTGGCACTTCTCTGGCGCTACGGATTATCCCTCCTCCGGATGAACCGTTTCGTTAAGGTAATTTCTCTACCTTCCAGTGAAAATCGTTGACTTGTTGATCTACCGCGGTTTCTGTATTGAAATCACGACGAGACCTTCAGCACAATCGAGCTGCGCATTCAATTTGATTTTGAACATTTTGTATCATGGAATCTTTGACTGTGACTTTGATCTATCGTGGAGCAGGACATGTTGCAAAGATTCATGCTTTACTATAGTGATCTTGACTCCCGGCCTGTATTTGAGTCCGTAGAGGAGATGCTTAAATGGTCGCGGTTGTATGGGCTGACCCGCCGCACGCTTCAGGAAGAATTGGCTGACGCAGGGATATCTTCTCGGTTAACATCTGAGTTAATAACTGTATGAACCTGCCTTTCTTTGTTTACTTCAAAAGTGATTTCCTTACACTTCCAATAAGATAAATGAAAGTAGCTGTCTTTGTGGATGAATGCTTTATTGTTGTAGTGAAAAATCATTGCAATTGTAAGTGGATGCAACAGAGACAGCACGGTGTTCTAAAATTCAACTGATGTAGACAACATGAACCAGAGAATTTAGGAATTGTATGCATTTTGTTAGAGTTTGCAATGATAACATGCTGTTAACATATTCATAGAACTTAATAATAAGTTACCCTTAGTTGAGTAAATTGGGTTTAGTCCCTTTGTCATATGTATGACTAAAAGCAAAAAATTTTTAGTTGAGTTTCTATAATTGCTTACATAAACTTTCTCACGGTTTGCCTTTAGGCATTGCTTTAGTACCTCTTACTAGTAATTCATTAGAAGTGGGATGAATCTGTTTCTCATCATGTTAAAGATATTCTTCATCTTTGGAAATCTTTTCCCATTTCCATAATTTCGTTTTGATGCGATTATTTGTCATCTTTCGGCAGGTAATAACACGAATCAACTATGGTCAGGACGTTACCATCAGCGGACTAGCTGGGGCAGTTTCATTAGCTGGCTCAGATCCTGGATTGTGGTCAGTCAGTGGAGGCAACTGGCAACTTGCTGCAGGGTTGGTTAGGCATTCAAATGCCACTTTGCATCTCAATGAAGGAATAAATTCCATCACTAATGTTGGAGGTTATTATGAGCTCAATTCTTCAAAGGGGAACTCATATGCCTGTGAGGTAACAGTGATTGCTACACCATTAGATGAGATAAATATCACCATTGTACCTCCAGTTTCTATCCCCAGTAGAAGGTTGCAGCACACGTACACAACTTTTGTCAGAGGGCTTCTTAACCCGGTGAGTATGGGGTAGACCACTAGTCTTTGCATTTTCCTACTTGTTTGACATAAGAACATATTAGGATTTATTTTTATTTGAAACTTGATAGTAATAACTACTCGCAGTAAGTTAATTTTTCTATTTGGAATTTGATTTATTGCATCTTTCAGTGATTGCTAATCTTAAGTTAATGATTAAAACGTTGCTGTGCAGTCATGATACCTGTGGTTAGGTTGAAAATGTTAAGTTGAAATCTGGTTTGATTTAGTTTAGTCCAAATAGAATAGTGAAGTCATAGTAATGTAATTTGATTTCAATATTCATTAGATACAGGACTATGCTGAAAGTGGAGGATGCGACATGCGAGTATGCAAAGTGGCATTGTGTTAATTTTGCATACTTAATAATGAAGTCATCTAGTGGGTATACATGTTTACTATGAGGCAGTATAAAATCTTCAGTATACTATATTGAAAAACAAAAAAAATATGGAGAGTGGAGGACACCACCATCCCCTCGAATCTCCGCATTTAGTAGTTGATTATCCAAGGAAGGCAACATGCATGTTTACTAGTGGATCACATAGTTTTAACATATATTTGTACACTAGGAATGGAGACAACAGGCGAACATAGACTAGAACTTTAAAGAGACTATATTTTTTTCGCCTAAGAAAAGTTTGTGGTTTTCTCTATCCCTTCAACAAACACTAGTTACCCAACCAATGGATGTGATTTTGTTCTGTATTGTCATCATCAGCCCATCCTGTTTCACAGCCATCCGTTTCTATGAACAAATAATCTGAATCTAAAGGGAGAGTTAACATGGGTAACTTTTGTACCATTAGTTTAATTTGTTTGACTAGGTCTATATTTTGTTGATTAAAATACCTTTGCCTTGTTTGTGAGGTCTTATTATATAAGGGTCCACTAATTTTGCCAATATCTTTTAAATATGGTTTCGCATAATTAAGTAAGCCTAAGAAGGATCTTAGGGTGTGTTTGGTTGGGGATTATCCTTGATAACCTTGGTTATCCATCCAAGGTTATCAACAAAAATCTTGTTTGGTTTAGATAATCAGTGATTCCCAAGTAATGATCGATGCCCGATACGTTAGCAAAAAGGGCATGCAACCCGGAATCGGAAAACCTTAGGAAAGTAAGGGGGACGTTTGGTTTGCTCCATTTTCTATTTTTATTTTTCAGAAAATCGCATATTCTCATTTTCTAGAAAATGACTTTCTTTCATTCTCTAGTTTTCCAGAAAACGTTATATCTTTTTCTGAAAAAACAAAGCTGGAAAATGCAAACCAAACACGTTTTCCAGAAAACCGCATTTTCTACAGAAAATAAAAATGGAAAACAAGCCTACCAAACGCCCCCTAAGGTTTTTCTTGATTCCGGGGTTATGAAACTCATCTTTCCAAAATTATCCTCCAATGTTTACATTTAAGACAAAATAACCATTACAATTTGTTAACTTTCGGAAGCAATATTCGCGGTCGACAACAACGGCCGAAGACCACCGTCGGCGACCGGCGACCACCGCCGGCGACCGACGACCGACGACCACCGCCGGCGACCGACGACCGACGACCACCACCGGCGACCGACGACCGACGACCACCGCCGACGACCGACGACTGACGACCGGCGACCGGCGACCACCGTCGGCAACCGACGGCTGGTGACCGACGTCGATGTCACTGACGATTTTTTTTAATTTAATATTTTAATTTGATTTTTAATAAATTAAATAAAGAAAAATTAAATAAATTTAATTTAAAATTTAATAAAATTATCTAAACAAATTCTAAAGGGTAATACGGTAAAATATTATATTATATTATAGACCATTACCTCCAAACAAACAAGATTTTATTTGATTACCTAAATTAAACCAAACAACTTCAGGTTATGTTTCATTCCCTATTACCTTAGTTATGTGATTACTTGGTAATCACATAACTAAGGTTATATATGATAACTTGAACCAAACGCACCCTTAAGGTTTTGATGTCTTCCATTTTGTTTGGATAGGCTAATAATTTAATAGTTATGTGTGCTTGAAGTGCTATTTTTCCTTGACCTATAGTACTTCCTAAAAATCAATATATGGAACTGCTAATTGTATTTTCTTTCATGAGACAATTAGACCGCGATTTTCAAATAGGGTAAATATCATGTGTATGTGTGCAAAATGTTCCTCTTTAGTTTTAGAAAATTCTAAGACACCATCAATATAAACACAATGAGAAGATGCTTCTGAATATATCATCCATTTTTCGTTAAAAAATTTGCGGTGCAACTTTAAGTTCAAATGACATAACTAACTATTCAAAGTGTCCTTCAGGACAAAAGAATGTCGTCCAAGGTATGGACTCGGGGTGCATTTTTACTTGCCAAAACCCTAATTTCATGTAGAATTTTGAGTACCATCTTGAATTCTTCATTTTATTAAGTTATTGTTCTTTATCCGGGATTTTATATTCGTCTTCATGACAATTATCATTGACTCTTTTATAGTTAAAGATCATTCTAGACTATCCCCATTTTTTTTCTTCTCCTTTGTTAACAATAAAAGCAGAAATCCTATGTCTAGAGTCAGATCGTTGTATGACTTTAAGTGCTAGCAATTCGGTAATATGCATAGTACTTTCCTCTCTTTCCCAATTAGTATATCTTAAGTCCTAAGCCTTAATAGTTAAATCAGGATCGATGATATTTAATTTATAATATACCTTATCTCGATCCCAATATTTTGTAGGATTTTCTCCTATAATCTCAAGTTTTTCTACTCTAGAGATAACATTTTCTAAATTCTCTTGTGTTTTAAGTAGAGTGCATAAATAGGTAGGATTAAGAAAATTTGTTAGATAAAGTTCCTTATCTTGGTGTAAGTCAAAAAGAAAGACTAGATCTATCTTCATCCGTATAAGATTCAGTTTCTAGTATTTCTATGTGTGGGCTATTAGAGCCAAGTATGTTTAGTTTCTCTAGGTCTGTACGTTTGGTTTGGGTTTTGTTTTGCAGGAACCTTTGATGGGACAGGGACAAGAAGTAGGGTTTTTGACTTCAGGCAGAGGTAAAGGGGTAAGGGCATCACCACACGGGCTAGCGCAAACTTCTGAAGGATAGGCTAAGAGAATAGGGGCACAAACATGAGAAGACAGAAAAGTAACATAGTCACGAATTAAAAAGAGAGCTCTATCAAGGGAGAGCAGGAAGTTAAGACCAAGAATAAGAGGAATAGATTTATGGGACATAGATCAAACTCATAGTTGAGCCATAGAAAGTGGAGTACTAAATGTACCGCAATTAGTAAAAAATCGGAGATGAACATTCTTGACAAATTTATGACAAGTAATACGTTGTCCATCAAACTGGATACTCATAAAATGAGTATTGGTATGTTTATAAGGTCAAGAGGAAGTATAGATACTAGCAAGGATTCATCAACAGCAGAAGTGGTAGCACCACTATCAATAAAAGTATGTAGATTTAATTCATGTCCTTGGATGTTCAGTAGACATTGGACCCAAATGTCCATAATATTACCAGTATTGCAGATACTAGGAGTTTGTATAAATACAAATTCCTTATCCTTTGGTTCTTCAGGTATGATAGCTTTTCCTTTAGAGGTAAAAGCTATTTGTTCCCGTAATTGAGTGAGTTCTGTTTCTAAGAGATTTATTTTTCTTTCTAAAACAGCAACACGAGTTTCTAATAAAGTATTTGGAGTGCTGCCTCTGATCGCATGAGTAGGGGGAATTGATATGTTGTTCTTTTCCATTTCTAGTGTATAACAAGTTACGACAATATGAATGGCTCTGGCAACTACATGACTACTGACCAGATACTAAACATGCCATCCACTGCATGGTTGGCTTGTAAATATGCATACTCACTACATGACTCTACCATTAACTATATAAAATTAACACAACTTACAACTGAGTTACGACAATATGAATGACTCTTCTAACTATATCACATTATCGGCTACTAAACATGCATATCAATTACATGACTCCACCATTGACTATATAAAATTAGCACAACTTCACATCATGATATATAAGTGTGCATATCAATTAAACTACACAACTGTGATTTGATTATTCTATATAGACCAGACTCAATCAAACCATGTTTACTTAAGACATGACAGAATAACCTGAAGCATGTCTTCGCTACATGGTCTGATCTTTTTCTAGGGCTTGGGTCAGCATGCCAGAATTTTAAGTAGTTGATTTGTTAATAATCTTGTTTATTTTCCTTGTTTGACAGAAATATTTTGGGCTAAATATTGCATCAGAAATTCCTGACCTCGTGGGCACGCTTGAGCTTCCTGATATTCCATTCTCATCCATATCCATTCTCAAGAAATACAATGAAGAAGATATTAGTTACAAGTTGTTTTCTCGTGCACCACTGAACGATGACTTTCTAGACATACTATTCAGGTGAGTTTGATATCTTGCCAAATCGAGATGAAAGGTTTTCTTTTTACCTACGAACCACTTATCATAGAGGCATTTCTTTTTCTCAACTTTCACAGCAAGAGGAAGGAAACTCTCCGAATAAACTGGCCTGCATATCCTCATTATGAAGCTCCAGAGCTGTTTGCCCCCATAATTTTGGACGGTGCCCATTTGTATTACATTAATTCGTTTGAAAGTGCTGCTAGCACAATTGAAACCAGTGCCGTCGCAGCTGAGAATGTTGCGCGGCTAATTATCGCTAGGATCTCTGGCCAGTCGTCATCATTTTCTCCAATTATAAGGTCTCCTCATTCCACGGAAGAATCACTCCACACTGATCTGTAAGAGAAGCCACGATTTGGAAGACTAAAAGAGGTATTTTATGTGTCTCTTTTTGTATGCCCTCTCGTGGGATACACACAACATGATCCAGTCCTTTGTTTTGTAAAGTAGAAGTGGAGTTTCTGGCACAAACTTATTAATGTTTTCTGCAATGATTCTTGTCGATTGGAATCGTTAAGCTCCCTGCGATCGATCTAGACTCGATCATTCTCTGTTCCATTAGCTCCCTGCTTTGATAATCCGCTTCCGTGTTTCTCGTCCGGCTCGCTGCTGCTATTTTCTGTAGATGGCGTACAGCAGCAGCTGCATTGCCCCCGGCTTCAATGGCGGCGCCGGCGACGTTGATGGTGGACACCAGGATGTTGTCCGGCGACACGAACGGTAAACCGTACCTGCATAATTAACGGATTTATCAACCTCTCTTTCATCTAAATTACCACTTTTAAGTAATTGAGATCGCAAACCAAGCAGCGAGGAGGCAGTTGAGCAGGGACATGTTGTAGGGAACGCCTGAGAAATCCTCTGTGGATCTGCTCCTGATGATCCTCAAGAACGTGACACTCCAGACACCAAAGGCAAACAACAAGAAACAGCTTTTTTTAGTAAAAATTTACAGAAAAAGGGAAAAAAAAAAAAAGGATGAGCACGACAACACACTCACACTGGAGATAAGAACAGGAAGAGAGCAGCGGCGTTGCCAGACATCAACGGCGACAACAAATACACAACATCGCTGAGATTGCAGGAAGCGGAAGAACAGATGAAGAGCGAGAATAACCAACCAAAGATGCCAAATAAGAAATGCAGCGGTTCCATCTTCCGCTTGAATGAAGAGATATGGAAGTGCGAGGGGGAGATATATGGCGAGATTTCTCTGTCATACGGTTAAATTTTGTAACTGACTTCTCTATCTGGAGTTTGGTGTCAAATTCTGATCTTTGTTTTTTTTTTAGATATTTGGGTTTGTTTTTCGATCGGATTCTTATATGGTTTGTATTTATTTTCTTGTTTTTCTGCATTGAATTCCACAGGATATGTAAATGAAAAAGAATACAGTGCAGTTGAACTAAATAATTATTGTAACTGATCCGGACGAGTGGTTTTTTATCAGGGATGAGAGGCCGGTCGGAGAAAAACCCGGTTCAACCCGGCTCAAGGATAACAGAGGCCGGGGCGAGCAGAATCCCAAGTCGGAATCAGGTTCACCTTGGGCCATGCTCTCAGGGCTGACCTCCCGAGGTCGAGCGATCGAGGCTGAGCTCTCGAGGCCGACCTCCCGAGGTCGAGCGATCGAGGCTGAGCTCTCGAGGCCGACCTCTCGAGGCCGACCTCCCAAGGTCGATTGATCGAGGCTGAGCTCTCGAGGCCGACCTCCCGAGGTCGAGCGATCGAGGCTGAGCTCTCGAGGCCGACCTCCCGAGGTCGAGCGATAGGAGCTGAGCTCCCGAGGTTGAACGGTCGAGGCCAAGTTCTTGAGTCTCATTCTTCGCAAGGCCCCGTCAGAACTCTTCGTTGAGGGGCGCCGTCATCATCCGACGTGGCCGCCTAACGTTAATTAGGGGTAGAATTACAGGCTGGCAGACTGCTATGTCAGTCTCACTCCGCTGCTGAGGCATCCAATTAATTAACCTAACCTCTGACTAATTCTTGATGGGATATGACAGTTCGCACGTAGGAAGACCCTATATAAACCCCATTTGGTCTCTGGAAAAGGGATCGCTGTTCATTCACAACCACTCCACTGCATTAAGAGCTCTGTTTAGGTCCGACCTCCTAGGCTACAGTAGACCGAGTCAGCTTGGTTAGACCGAGTCATTCGGAGGAGAACCGATCTTCGCTTGTCGACAGGATCAGTAACTAAATAATTATTTAAAAATTTATTATTTTGAACTTATTGATATTCATTTGTATAACCTAATATGGTATCGAAATTCCAAACAATCATCTACTGCAAGTCTGCAACAATTGCTTAAATAAAGAAAAATAATATCACTCCCACAACGTCAATATTATCTACAAATACTCTCAATGGTTAATAGATCCGAAAATGTTGGTGGTCAGATTTCACATGTATTTTTTTTTGTATGGCCGATGAAAATTTTTTATACAATTAAATCGATGGAAAAGCTTAGAAATCAACTAATACTCTAAATTTATCTGTCAACCTACTCTTACTTTGATGATAATGATTGATAATATCTTAATGAATTGACATAGTTGATATTTACATGAATAATTATTCTAATAAATTTTAAGATTATTTTATAACGGAGGTAAAATATCTCATTAATTATCGGATCTTTTCGTGTAATATTAGGATAAAATACACTCGATGAATATTATTATTTTAATAATAATAATAATAATAATAATAATAATAATAATAATAATAAGTGAGATTTTAAATATTAATACACCTATTTTAAATAATGCATGATTAATTTTAATAGTATTTCATCCTATCCCATCGGACGTTAATTTATCCTTTGTAGAAATATTTGTAAAAGTTAATATAATTTTTAATTTTCAATATTTGTAATAATATTATGTAGGAAGAGAGAAGAGGAGGGATTGCTCGTGAGCTGTCCATCGGCGCTGGCGCTCGAAGATGCATCACGACTTAAAAGCTCGCCATGTGATCCATTGGATGAGAATGTCACACAACATTAAATTCTAAATTTTACATTTTAAATCTTAAATTAAATAATTTGGGGATACACTATTTGAGTTGGTGGGTTATCAAAATATTCACAAGGCAACTGCAAAATAAATACCGGAATTGAGGGCGCATCCAAAATTCAGAACGGATCAAAAGGCATCTCAGATTTAAAAATATCTAATTAATATATATATTATCCTTCTATCAGGGATTTTTTTCCCTTTCTACAAACTCTCTTCCCCATCCTAACTTATCTTTCTTCTCTTAGATATACATAATCTCTCAAAGTATTATCATTTTAAAGTCTAAAAATCAAAATCTGATAAAGCCAATATACCCGTACTTTCCACATACTAATCATAATATCCGAGCTAATAGCCTCATGATTTATCTTCTCTGTGTTGATCCTAGGACGGATTGATGGTGATGTTGGAAACGAGCTAATAACCTTTTTGCCACCTCATTTCTCTTTTGCATGAGATGTAGGGGTCAAAACCTAGCAAAAACTAGTGTGCCGGCCCTTCCACGTGCTAACTATAATATCCGGACTAGTAACTCTTATGATTTACCTCCTCTGTATTAGTTCTGAGATGAGTTAGCAGGGGTGCTCAGGATGAGCGAATCGTCATCTTTTATCTTTTAATTGTATCCATACAATAATTATTGTAGTGTTATTTTTTTTTAATTAGCACCACAATTTAATCAACACTGCTAATCCTTCAAATATGATTTTATTTAGATCACTAAGTCCATTAGTGAGTTTTGATCGAAACATACTGATGAATCTATATAAGTCCGATTGAACTCATTTAAGATCTTATGGATTTATGAGGTTGCAAATAATTTAACGGTACCCTCCATTACTTATTTTGATTTTTTCAGATGTGTTAAAATATTATTGAAAAATCAACTAGAACGTGATCGATCTCTAGAAAATCAAACCCACATTGGGCCTGATTTGCAAATTAGATCCATGGTAATGCTGATTCAAATCTTTCGGGCCTGATCCAATTCATATTAGGTCCAACATGGTCGAAATTCATTGATGGACCTAGATATGTCTGATTGGATATATTTCAGGTTTTGTGGATTTTTGAGGTCGTAAAAAATCCAATGGTACTCTCCATTGTATATTTCGGTCTCTCCGAAGCTGATAAAATGTTATTAGAAGAATCAGCTAGAATGTGGTCATTTTTTTTGAAAAATTAGTCTCGCGCTGAGCCTGATCTGAATTAGACCAGGCTTATGGTAATGTTGATTTAGATCGTGATATTAATTTTTTAAAATTAATATTATAATAATTATTATATGTATTGATTTTTAAAAATCAACACTATAATAATTATTACATGTATGTAGGATCGAAATTAAAAATTTCATATTAGATGAACGAAAAATACGTGTTTACATTGAGAAAGAGGGGGGAGGGGGGACGGTCGCTATCGCCCCCACCTTGACTTCTTCCTCCATGCAGGTAAAAAACAAAGATAATACAGGAAAGATAAGAGAGGATATTAAAATACGATTGTATACGTATTAGAATATTAGAAAGTGAGCAAGAAAAGAAAGTCAGATTCAACAGTGGAATAAAATAAAAAAAATAAGCAATAGTATTTTCAAATCTTATGATATCTTTTTGTCAATTTTAAATTTTAAGTGGGTCTTTTAGTCAATTCCTGATAGTAATAACTACATCAATTTATTTAGATCTAATGTGTTGTTTGTATATATCGAGAGCAACTTATTTTAAAATCTTACATCTTAAACCCTAAAATTTATTTTTAAAATGAAAATTATTTGAGTTCATAATAAAATGAAAACTCCACGATATTAACTGATCAACCTCGTGAATTATTGAAAGACTAGTTGTTGTGTTCATTCACGTCACGACGCAGTATTTCGGTTTAGTCCTTATCAACCATGTGGGGAAATTGCTATTTAAAATAATATATTGATCTTATATGTATAACGTCTTGTTAAATAGATGATGATAGTGGAGAATTCTGGTAGCTCCTAATTTGTCATTGCATGTATGTATTGAAAGAAAATTTTGTGTTTAATTATGAAAAATAGAAAAGATAAATACATATCTATTTTGATATTTGTTTATTTATTTATTAAAATGGAAGAATAATATATTAGGAAAAAATTTAAGTCTTGACAAAAATTATAAATAGAGAAAATAATGCAAGCATTACAATTTACCTAGTACAATTTTGAAGTACTCTATATTCATCCAGAAAAGTTTTAGCGTAATATTAAAATTATCATCTTATGACCTTAAAAGATTACGAGTTCGAATATTAAAAATAGTCTCTTACAAAATAGGATAAAGTTACATACAATAGATCATTCTCTGGACCCCGTATGTATGACGGGAGCTTCATATATCAGATTTTTTTTCTTAATTTTGAAGTCTATATCCATAGTAGGAGTACAATTAATAAGAGTGTTGATGAATGTATATTAGATTGATGGATTATCTATTGTGAGTATTTTTTAAGTTATTTTTATGATCGATGAATTTTTTTTTATGAAATAGTCATCTTTAAGGCATAAATTAAATAACAAAATTAATTAGCATAAATTAAATATATAACGTCAATAAAAAAAATCGATAGAAGATAACAATAAACTCAGTGAGTTATCGGACTTAGATAAAATCAGCTAGACATATAACCTAATAAATCTCCTCCTTGATTTAAATTTCATAAAGAAATATAAAATACATGAAGATATCAACTCCATCTTCACTGAATTGCTCCAAAGGCCAACCCAATAGCAATAACTCCAATTAAGTTCATGCAATGTTTCAAACCATTTGTAAGGGGACTTTTGGTATGTATTCGATAATAAAAATGATAATGAGTTTTGATTAAGAAATTTATGAGTTTAGTGATAATTTAGTCGGGGTTGAATTATAAAATCAAAGGTATCATATCTATATTTTGATTTCGATTCCTATATATCAAGCACACCTTCTAAATTCGCTTACCAAACGCCCCTTAAATGTTTGAACTACAAATTCAAAATTTGAATTGCACTAAATTTAATCACAACTATAAATATTGTGAATCTGTCCTTGTCCTTGTGGCCACTAAGATGTTTGGGGCCCCAAAGGCCTCAAATTCATGGTTGAAGACCCAAACAAAATCAAGTGTCCATATTGATATGAATGTGAATCCTTGTAGGTATTAAAGTGCTCAAAATTATGGATATAGATTAGGAACAATATTAGGAAACTAGTAGCAATATAATAATGCTCATATGATATGATTTAAATAAGCTATTAGGATGTTTTGATCAAACTACTATCATGACTAAGAGGATTCAAAATCATGGATAAAGACTAAAAACTATCATAAGACTAGAAGAGATATATACAACAGTTATCATATGACATGAATCTGAGTCCTTTTAGACCATCAAAGTAATTTGTCTAAAACACCTTGATGATCATAAAAGGATAAAGATCATGGATAAAACCCAAAAATATTTTTACAAGACTAGTAAAGAAACAACAATGCCTATATTACATGAGTTAGACTACTTTTTAACCATCAAGGTTTTTTTATCAAAATATCTCAATGTTCATTTAATTGATTTTATATGTATTGGACAAATATAAATAAACTCTAACTATATCAAACCTCAAATTAGTTATGAATATTTGATTCGTTTACAACCCTAATCATGAATAACAATCAACCAGAGTAGTAAGTGTTAAACAATCTTTGCTGAAGATATATAGGATATTCTCAATTGAAAAATATAAAATTCAACTTCAAACTTGTTTGTTTGATGGCATGAGTTAGGTTAGTAATCTCAAGTTACTAGGCTGCACTTGTTCCACTATCGGGTTGCATTGGTTCCAACAAATTTCTTAAAAAAATTTCATGCATTCAAATAAACAAGATCATACATATATAGGACATAAATGTAGATAAAAAGGTCGTTTAGAAGTTATACCTTCTCGACGACATTTAGATGAAAAGAAATCACTTAGCAAGCCTCACAAGACTTGTCTCTATTAGTATCTATGTCTAAATTTCTTCAAGATGACTTCACAAGCCATAAGTTGTCTTTCTGCTTGCTACTAGCCAAATTAAGGAGACGACACAAGAGAAGAGAAGGTTGGCGGCACAAGGGGAAGACTGATGGCACAAGATGAAGTCGGTGACACTAGGAGGTTGGTCGACCAACCGTTAGGTGGCACAAGAAGATGGTGTAAGGATTTTTATGCGTAAACAACTTAAAACACAATGGAAATAAGAGATCTCCCTTGAGCGATCCATGTGAAAAATCTTTACAAAGTTCTATCTAAAGTAATCATACCTTCGTTGCGTGTCATTTGCTTATCCTGCTAATCCTTGGTTTGCCGGATCTCTGCACGATTAGGATGGTCATACCTCTAATAGTATCCACACAAACACGATCTCGATCTTGTAGATGAACCACCTTAGTTGTGCAGGCAACTTGGGATAGTTCACACGAAAGTACCAAAACCCACACAAGGGAGTTTCGGCCAAGAAGATCGTTCATTTTCACAAATTATAAGAGGTCCTTTTGTATTCATCCCATGAATACTAAGAGTTTTTGTCTCTTAAGCTTCTCTTCATTTTAATGCCCATAAACCACAATGAATACCAATGTCTCTTAGTATTTCATTTGGCTTTTCATCTTCTACTCATTCAATGAATAAAATAACTCTTGGCATTCCTCTCTAATAATATTTCATTAAATAATATAATGAATCATTTATCCATCTTAAGTGAATGAGTCTAATACGGATTAGACTTAATCTCATAATTCAATTAGATTCATTTGAGTCTAACACAATTAATCTAATTTCGGATCATATTTTAGTTAAAGTAAAATCAATTTATCTCCGAAATATCGTATTCTTTGTGTGTGACCTAATAGGTTCTCGTAACATTAACAATGTATCTAAATCACTTTAGATACATAAATAATAAGTGACATCTAGTGATACATCATTGCTACCCAAGTGATGAGAATGTCGAGATTCGACATAACTTTCCTGTATCTATTATAATGTATGACTTTATTTCTCTATCTTTGATATCTAGATTGATTAATGAGGCATAGACCGTCTCATCATCTAATCCAATCTTGGTGTTTCTTGATGATCAAGTAGACTCACTCAAGCAAATGAGCTCAATATCTCATATTGACTCATTTGAGCATGACCATGCATTTTAGTAATCTTACTTGATCAAGGGACTCACAGATATCACTCCCATCATATGGGAGAGATATATCTCATCTACATCACTCACATCCCTCCGCATAATTTGTTGCATACCTAGTGATCGACTTTATAGTCCATCCTATTACGGGTGACATTTAATGATACCAAAGTATACAACTCCTTATATAGGGAATCATAGTGACTTCAGGTCTAAGAACTATTCATACCAATAGTCACTATGAGAAAGTTTATGATACTTATATAACGATTCATGAAACTTTCTCATGGCAGGTCAATTCAGTATATATTTTCTAATATATACTCATGTGTTAACTTGCTATCTCATATCCATGACTTATGGGATCAAGTCATCAATTGACATACATGCTAGTCTCAACGCATTAATATTGCCCTTGAATATTAATGCTTGACTAGGAATACTTAAGAGTAGTGTTCTATATATCATCTCATTATCAATTCAACTAATTGATATGATATAGATTAGAACCTACTACTCAAGGACATTATTAGACTTATTCATTTAACACAAATATGAAGTAAATATAATAACCAAACTTTGCTTTTATTAATAGAATATGATCCAAAATGATTCCTAGTCAATCATCTTCTAATTGGCTCTAGGACTAATACTAATAGATGGGCGGTCGGAGAAGGAGCCGGCGGCTCCAAGAGGGGCGATGGCTTTGGGTTGGACAACGACAATAAAATAAGAGGGAAGAAAAACAAAAAACCCTTATCCCTCTTATTCCATGAAGAGGTCTTTTATATCTCTTCATTAAGACTTGAGGATCAAACCCAAGCCCATATCACATATGTAGTCCAACTCACCTACAAGAGGCGTGAACAAAAACTCAATCTCATGCCATATGAATAGACCCAACTTGCCTACAAGAGGTGTGGCCCAAGAGCGCTTTTGATGTGGTAAATAGTTTTCATGTTTAACCTTTGCCTGGTCCAATCAAACTTAATCACTCTCTCTTTGAAAATTTTATTCTCTAATTTTTTTTTATCTTTTAGAAATACTCGTAATGCTTATGACCCAATAGATTCTCGGATATTTTGGTCATTTATATTTAATTATTAATTATGAATAGATCATGAGTGACGCCTAGTAATACATCATAATCTCAATTGATCGAAAAATCATAGTTGATTTCAGAATATATTCTGAACCCTTCAGCAGTCACAGTTATAATGTCTCAATTCCTTTTCACTCATTTTATACTTACTTGGTTCATAACATGGTCTATGTGTCAATTTCTACTAGGCTAACTATGTCACACTAAACCGAAGTTGTAGTTCTTTATCCTGTGCATTCAAATTACTCAAAAACATATGTATAAAAACATCATTCTCTTGACATATTTACTTTGGCTAAAAACTTATAAGTAATAATTCTGATAAGAGATCATAGGATATACTTCTCCTTATGAAAGGAGTGATGAATTCTCTATGGGTTATTCAAACACATTCAAATATATTGACTTATTTCAAATCATCCCAGAACTACATCTTCTAGGAGATGTTTTGTCAAGCTGTTAAAATATAAGTCTCCATGACCGAGATAACTTGAATACCTCAAGTCTAAGGAAAATTTGCACTCGAGCTGTAATGAGATATTCATTGACACATAAAGAATCACATGAATTCTCATAGTAGGTCATATTCGATGAACTAGTTATCCTTAATTAACATCCACATGTTAACTCTCAGCATCCCTATATTTCCAGCCAGCGAAAATCGACTGCTTGAATAAATTAAGGAGTATAACATATGCTAATCTCATAAAATTGATGATGTTCAATCTCATCAATTCATTGATTAGGAAAAATTTCAATATATACTTAATTACATATGATGAGATACTCATTAATTGTAATTCAATCATAATTTTTCTCGTGCTATTTTTTGTATCATGAATTTTAATACTTCATTAATTGAGTTCAAGATGAAATCACATATATAAAATATATATTCAAATAATATATTTTATTTATAAAATAAATAAGATAATATTTAAGACGATTAATAACAATTTTGACAATGTGAATATTGCTATAATAGCGTTGAAACAATTTCAATTAAATTCAGATAATTTTAATCAAATAATAGTGAGTACTTTAATATAATAATACTCCACGTGTTATAATTTTGACAAATTAAAATAAAGAAATTTTATTTTATTACAATTATATCTTAAAAATTACAATTGAAATAAAAAAATATTTAAAATAAAAAAATAAAATGAGTTTTAAATATATTTTTAAAAATAAAATTATCTTTTGATAATAATAAAGAATAAGGGGAATTTTTTATGTCTAAATTTTATCAGGTATAAAATTCAAAAGAGCACTTTAATTATTATTATTTTTTAAAAAAGCATAATTTAAAAAGGTTAAAATAAGACTCAAATATATATATTTGATAATCTAAATATTTAACTCTTACAATTTAACCAATAGTTGAGGAATAATACAATTATATAATAAATTTTCTCATCATCAAAATTAATCGAGAAATAATAACGGTTGTTTATCAAGAACTATGAATATTTTTAAATTTATATTTTTATTAAAGAAAAATATCACAATTTAAATTTAAATTTTAAATATCTAATTAATTATTGGAGTGCTTCACCGCTGTATTATTACCTGCGGAAAAAAGAGATATATTTATTTTAAAAATGTGTTGATGTAATATTAAAATTTAAGTAATTTTTATTAAGTTGGGAAAAAGTATTTTGATATAAAAATATGCTTGTAATTTTTAAAGATGAGAAATCAAATGCCCGTCAATTTAGTCCGTTGTCGATGCCACCTCGGCTCGGGATCGTCCGAGCCATTGGCTTCGATCTCCAAGCCACCTGACAGCTGGAGACAGTCTGTCTTCAACCAGTAGCCAACAAACTCCACCCTTCTCTTTCTCCCTCATCAGCTAGTTATTCAGCTCCTGCCTCGGCTTTGCTGTACTTCTCGTGCTCGCTGTTCTCTCCTCCTCCTCTCCCTCCCTCCCTCCCTCCCTCCCTCCGCCGTCTCCGCTCCCGCTCCCTCCCTAGGTTTTGTTATCAGCCGCCCCCGATCCCCTCTGCTACTCGCCGGGTCACCCTTCTCTGCAGCGCGAGCTCTCTCTGGAGCTCCCGGTCGACGGACTAGTCCTCGAGGTGTATGCTTGTTCCCTTCGCTCGGGTTCGCCTTTGATCTCGTCGCAGGTTGGTCGTTTTCCTCACAATAACACAGTTGGTAACTTTTACTTTTACGGCACATGTATGCAGATCGATTTAAATGTTGTACCTGCCATCTTAACTCGAAACTAGATGCTGAAGTCGTTTATTCACTTTGGATCTCCTTCATTTTGAGTTAAGGAAGTTTCTACCGCTGTTGATCGGCGATTCAGAAGCTCTTAATTTGCATTTTATTAGTAGTACAGTAGCACAAGTTATCGAATATTTAACTCTGAATTTACAAGCTCGTGATGTAGTATGGGGAGATAGTTCATAGTAAAGGGTGTAATATGAAAGAGTTTCTTTGCTTATTACGAGAAAAATATTGCATGGCACTTGATGTCGGATGAGATTCAGTCTGGTTGATTATTACAAGTAGCTTTCATTTCTTTTCTTGTCAAATTAATCGATCGTCTGTCTATATGGTGGTATCATGGTATGTGTTCAGATACAACCTGATTTATTGGAATTAATATCTTGTCATCTCCTAGAACTGTGGGTCATCATGCTAGATTTGCATAATGGTGGGGGTAAAGACCTTGTTTGAGGGGGGAAAATAGCCGTTTGTTTACTGATTAACCAGGCTATTATTTGTGTTACCGATAATACATCACAGTCAACTTTCAAGATTATTGAACATTCACTCATCCTCGTGTGATTATGCTCTGTGAGAAGCATAACATCTAGCAATTCTTTAGCGTTTGAAATTTTTGGATGGGGTATTCAGTTATGATTCTATAGTAGGCCTTAGATCAACTTTGTCATCTTTATGATTTTGTGAATCAGTATACTGGATCTTTGCTGAAGAATCTTATTGTGGTTACCTTGTTGCCTTGGCCTCTCAGGTCTTGATGCTAGGAGAGAGCATGTGTGGAATTTGTACTTCGTGTGATGCCCCTGACCAGATCCAGTATTGATGATGCATTTGGTGTGTTGACAATTTCTCTTGTCATTCTGTTTGATGTGTTGGCTATAGTATGCATATACCAAGTCACCTATTTACGCATATGGTTCCGACGACAATATTATATCCAGCTTAATTTTTTTAATGGGCCCTGGATCACACGAATTTTTCTAGTTATAGTTGCAATTTGGTGGAGCTTAAGTGAGATTGCTAGGCTAAGTTTTCTGAAAGGAAGGCTCATCACCACCTTAACATGGCAGAGAAGTGTGTGCAAGATCTATATCATCTTCAATCTTGGGTTTTCAGAGCCTTCTGTCTTTCTTACACTTGTGTTCCTTTTACGCGCTTCCTTGCAAAAGAGGGATTCGGGCACTCTAAGCAGAGGATGGAACAAAAAAACCATTCGTTGTATCTTTCTTTGCTGCCTTCCAATTTTGGTCACGCAACTTATCCTGAATTTTGCTGGACCCAGGCTTTTCAACGAGTCGAACAGTAGTGGAAGGTTAAGGAAGGACAACTACTTCACAAAAGCTAGTGTCTTGGTTGGAGATGATTATGTATGCACTTATCCTCTTCTTAGCACTATTGTTCTAGGGCTTTTTCATGTAGCCCTCATCAGCTACGTTGTGTGCATTGGAATTCGTGTGTACATATCAGTGATCAACAAACAGCTGCTCCGAAGGCTCTATTGGCTGGTATCCTCAATTATTATTTCTCTTCCAGTGAGGGTGCTCCTCCTTGGATTCTCTGTACTACCTCAACCAGGCAACCTGACATATGAACTGATTGTTTTCTTGGCCTTTTTGATCATGTTGTTTTGCACAGTGATTGGCATCGTTATATTGGTCTACTTGCCGGTGGCAGATTCTATGACCCTGGTTAACCTAGAGGAGAGGGCAATGTTAGAGATACCATACGATGATTATTACCACGACAGTGCGTCACTCGTGGCCGATCAGAACTGCAGGGACACCAGGAGGAGCTCCGATGTATCTACCAAACCTGGATCAGTGTCCTTCAGGACAATGATCAAGGATGATCTTCCTGGTTCAGATGGTTTTGAAGATGTCTGCTCGTCGATTCCAGCTGCTCTTCATATCGGTTCACCCTCAGGTTCTTCTTCTACACCGGCTAGGTCTATGCTTCCTCTGAAAGAAATTCCTAGATACTAGGATGAAATTTAAATGCCTGGCACTGTACATTTATTGAAAGCAGTTGTAGATTGACCAAATTTTCTAATTTTGAATCCTATCTCGGAGCTTTGCAATGATTTTGGAGGTACATTCTTACAAAAATGAAGCTTCTATGAATTGCAATTTGTTTCATTGACTTTCATGTCATCCCTGTTGCTACCAAGGTACTGGGTTCAAACAAGAGTTCATCAACCAAATAATCTACTGATTTATTATTGTGGAACTCACATGCTGGGTATATATAGTTTTCCTACCAAGAATTCTAACCTTAATGAATTCAACAACAGGAAAATATGCAGATTTAGCATCATCGAAAATATAGCGGCAATTAAATTAACTGAAACGACGATAATTAAATGTGACTCGTTGTTCATAAAATCCAGATTTTGCAGGAGGAGGAGAGCAAAGAGGTAGGTCTTTCATAAGAGTTAGGGCGACCTCGTATTAATTTTCTCACTTATGGGTAATGGAATGATTTGTCAGAACATCTAATTTTATGAGGATTCCGTACTACATATAGTAATGAAATCTTAGTTCTGTTATTAATCCTGAGATAATAACGAAACGGATTAACGAGTTTTTTATATGTAAATCCACATATAATAAAACAAACCCGCAAGTATAATTATTTTAGATCATTTAATGAGATTTTTTAATGATATAAATCTTTACAAATAACATACAAGTGCATCGCATAGAGGGATAAAATTCAACAATTTTATATTTGAGCTGTATGTGACTCGTACATTACACGTAACTGACGTCAACAATAATACCATTTTATTGGTAAAGTATACCTCTGTAAAACAATTTGATTCATTAACACGATTGACATAGGACTAACAGTCATAGTTAATTATTGTAATAAGTCTAATAGTAATCACACTGTCAATATTATTAATGACATAGATAAAGATGTAGATGTGTAGCTCCCGGAATAATAGTACAATGGTAGTGTGCCTTTTCGATTTCTCATACATCTAAGAATTGAATCTCAATTTCGATAAATTAATGAATGAATTTTACTTAACACCGTTGGCCTAAGAATGTGGACCAATCACATCTAACATTAATTGACATAAGCTAAATACTTAGTGCCAAATTAAAAAAAAGAATATGCAGCATGAAATTATATGAAATGACTAATCCTTCCAATGACTCAAAATAGTCTTAATCATATTTATAAATATTTTATGTTAAACTGTAGTAGTAAATCATGATCTAAACTTTATAATTCCAAAAAAAATCTATATCATATTTACACGTATTATACGCTAAACAATAGTATTCTAAATCTCTAGGTGATTAGACCTCTGATATATGAGTATGCATTCCTTAATTTTCTATAAATACTAAATCACTCTCCTCTCACTCATTTATAGATAGGGGTGAGTATTCTGTTAAAATCGAATCGAACCGAACCGAACCGAATATACCCAAAATCAAATAAACTGATTTTTTTTCAAAAAAAACTGAACCAACCGAATTTGTTTATAAAAACCGAGAAAACTGAATCGAAAAAATTCGGTTAATTAGATTTTTAACCGAATTAACCGATTTGATCGAATAATTTTAACCCTAATCTAATTTTATGTATTATGTTGGTTTACATGTTAACATTTGGAAAAATGTTCGAGGGGGGTAAGAGCAAAGCCACCTAAACTTAGGGGTTAATCATAAAAAAGGACAGCCCTTATATTTACTCTCTTTTCCTTCTCCAATCCGCAGACCTAGCAGCCAGCCGAACTCCCTCTTCCGGTTCTTCTTCTTCTTCCTTCTTCCTCCGTCTGCGATCCACTGCCGTCGATCGCTCCAACAGGCGTCGGCGATCGCTCGGGTCTCTCCGCTGGAGGTCGTCAAAGGGATTGAGTTCAGGTGAGGCTTATCCCGATCTCTCTACTCCTCTTCCCTGATTTCTTGGTGAAACTTGTGGCGTTCTTGATCTAGGGTGGGACTCAGAGAGGGTCGATCAGGGACATTGAGGGAGGGGATAGCTCGGATTGGGAGCTATTCGTGGAAGGTTCTGTTGGATTTTCTCTCGGCAGGCTCGAGCAGAGAATTTGGTCCAGCGATCCAGGTAGGGTTTGTTCTTCAGTTTAGATCTTGGATGTTTTTGGATCCTGTCGACGTATGCTAGGTTTTGGATTGGGTTTCCACTCTTGTCGATGATGTTATGAATTGCTTTCTCGCTGTTCTTGGTTTTGGATCTACCGAGAGTTTTAGATTGGATCTTGAGTGTTCGGTTGTAAGCATGAATTGGGCAACGACTCGCTGCACCGACTCTATTCGAGGAGCTATTGATGTTAGGGATTGATCGTAACTTCTACCTTGATCTTGATTTTGGATTTCAAAGGGGCGCACGCGATTACTACTGTTTCAGTTTGTGCCTTGCTATTGTGTGCTTCGGCTCTGATCGTGAGGTTAGTGGATGCTCGGTTCTTGGTGATGTTGATTTTGATCAGATTGTTGCTTAGGGGTTAATCATGGGGAAGAGTTAGCTGCCCATGATCAGTGGATGAATTCTGGTCTTACGGATTTTTTGTAGTGATAGTAGTTGGATCATGAACTGTAGCTTTGATCTTAATTGAGTATTATGTATTGGATATTTAGTTAGGGGTAATTAATTAGTATTAATCCTAACTAAATTACCTAGTACATTTAGCTAAGCATCGTGTGAAATTAAAGCTAAATGATGATGCATTTGATGCAGGTCATTGATTGATTTCGCGACCTTATTGTGGAGATTTTATTTTGGACGGGGGATTCTCGTCGCACGGACTTCTTCATATCGAGGCGGGTACCTCTTTTATGCATAGCTAGACATAGTTAGCAGTAGGGATACCTGATATTTTTATCTCCGTGCTTTTGCTTCGGTAGTTGTATCCGTTAGGTTTACTGCTTACGATATCTGTATGGATTGATGATGCATAGTTTACCTTATACCTTACGCTAGGGTTTAGGTATTGATGCATACCGGTTATTTGGACTACTGCATATCATGTAGATGACAGTAGGGATAGATAGTGGTTGATGCATGGGATAGAGACATGTATCATTTTTGCACGTAGCATAGGGGACGACCTTTGACTCCCTGGAGGTTGAGATGGGTTGTCGTACTTGCTACTCGTCCTACCTATCCGATGATAGCGAGGGATGGTTAGAGCGTTACTTCACCCGATGGTGGGGTACGTTTATGGTCTCCGACCCTACCCATTCGGTCTCGCGTGTGCATTATCGACCGCCTGTTCGTGCAGGGAAGACCAGGTCACAGCCCTACCCATATGGTCCCGCGTGTGCATTATTGACCCAGGCGTCAGGGGTGACTCATGCTGCATCATGAGCATACTGTGCATTGATGCATATGATTGTGTTTGCTGCACTTGATTGCTGCACTTGGTTGACATGCATACTACTGGGTTTGGGATCGACGCAGGTAGGTATGTAGTTACTTTACTGCTTATGGTTCAGTTCTGCATTTTCTTACTGCAGTTATCTTCAGTACTGTGATAGATAGATTGACGGTGACTTACTGCTATTATTTCTTCCTATGTACATTAGACTGTATTCGCTGAGTTCTTAGGACTCACCCCGTTGGCTATATTTTTCTCTTATCAGGATGATCGTCTGGATTGTTCAGCAGCCTGTCCCAGTTCATGTGTCTCCGAGATGATTTTCGCCTGTCTTTTGGTTGGGGTACATGTTGGTACCCGTTTCTTTTATTCATTGTATTTCTTTTCATTTCCGCTGTTGGGATGTTATACTCTTTTGTGTCGTCTATGTTACGGCAGGATAGTTGTACTTTTGTGTGCCATGGAGGCCTCGATTTTGTTTTGGTTTCGTCGTAAGTCGTACCGGTACGCAACTTTGTCGTCGTGTTCGTTTCTGTTAATTGCAGACGGTTGTTCCAGCCCTATAGGCTGAGGTACAATCATCTGGGATGGTCGTAGCGGTTAGGTTTCCGAATTGTCCGTCGGTCGAGTGAGTGGCAGTCCGGTCGATATCGGACGAGCGGCTTCTCGGGGCGTGACAATTTTTGGTATCAGAGCCCAGGTTCTCGAGATATCTTGTGGTCTTATGGGTGTTTCCCAGATTTTGTGTCGGAGTCGTTTTCTCGATAGACGTGATTGGGACATGGCGGCGACGGGATATCTCCAAGCGATCATGAAGTTATGGTAAGATCTTGTTAGTAGTTATGAGAATAACGGTAATAATGATTGGGTCATATCTCTGCAGGTATGCCCCGTCGTCGTGTCGAGCTGACCCCGCCTCGGCCCCGTGGTGGCCCTCGGCGACCATCACGTCGGTTGACTCGGGAGCCTACGGGAGATGCGACTATCGGAGCAGAGGCGGAGTCTCCAGAGAGACGACCTGGGGTTGATGCTGGACGCCGTAGACAGCAGTCTCCGGGCCAGAGGCTACCATCACCGAGGATCCCTTCGCCGTTTCCGACAGCGGTTCCATTCGCACCCCCGATAGTGCCTCCTGTCGCCACCCCGGTTGTTCCTTCCGTAGCACCCCCGGTGGTACCCGCTACGGTACCGTCCACAGAGCAGTCAGCATCGCAGCCGATCCAACTAGTACTACAGACGCTACATCAGTTGATTCAGACTTTGCAGCCGGTGTTAGCTCCTACTCATCCGGCACCTCTGCCGGCTCAGACAGTACCACTGGAGGGGCAGACATGCGGAGCGTCGGGACAGACAGCGCAGTCAGTACCCCCGGCGATGCAGCCAGTCGCCTCACCCGTACCACCTGCGGTACCAGCGGCCCCTGAGGGCCGGATCATGGACAGATCACGGATTCCAGCATTGGCTGCATCAGTGAAGGGCAGGTTCACATTGTTCCACGGAGGGACCGATCCGGGCGTAGCCCAATCATGGCTTAGCACTGTGGAGGATACCTTCTCATATATGTCCTGCTCCGACTGGGAGAAGGTTGGCTTGGCGACCTACCACATGCGAGAGCGGGCCACGACCTGGTGGACGGCTCAGCAGACCATCTTTGGCGAGCTGCCGATTACATGGGATATGTTTAGAGCGGCCTTTCGACAGAAGTACCTTCCTGCAGCATATCAGATGACTCATCGTGAGCAGTTTCTGCATCTCCAACAGGGGGATCGTACAGTATTAGAGTATGATGCGGAGTTTAACCGCTTGGCGGAGTATTGCCCCCTGTTAGTCGCAGACGATGGGGAGCGGAGGATGCATTTTATTCGAGGGCTGGCCTCGAATATTCAGCTTCAGCTGGCCACCTGCGACATTACATCATATCGACAGGCGCTGGAGCGAGCCCTTATCATTGAGTCTACTCGACAGCGACTGTTCGGGGACAAGAAAAAGGATAAGCAACCAGTTTCTGATGCAGCTCAGCCTCAGCCACAGCAGACCTCGCGGAAGCGAGGCAGGCAGAGTCAGCCAGGGCAGGAGATTTCTGGGGCTACATCTGGGTCTCAGAAATCCGGACATACGACGACGGACTCCTCCCAGACTTCTCAGCATGATCGGAGCACCCACGTTAGGCACCGTTGCATGCAGTGTGGTTCCAGGAGGCATGATAGGTCCGAGTGTACGCTGGAGCAGGCGGTTTGCTTTCACTGTCAGTTACCCGGACATAGGAGTCGCGATTGTGCTCGAAGGGCACAAGATACAGCATCCGGGGTCGCATCACAGGGAGAGCGTGGGGGTCCGGCACGAGCACAGCGCGGGGGACGGGGGTCACGGACTTCTTCGCGGACTCAGCCGACCGCCCCTCCGCCCGTGCATGTGTACTATATGTTCGGGCAGGGCCCCGAGCATACTTATTCATCAGCGATCCCTCAGCACCCCGTTGTGGCACCGCAGCAGCAGTCTCATACCGGACATCAGCCTGCGATGTATCTGGCTCATCAGTCTTCCAGAGTTTCTACACCACAGCCTCCATCGGTACCTGCTTTACCCCCACCGCCACCTGAGACGGGTCGAGTGTATGCACTCACCCGAGAGGAGGCTCAGCGAGCTGATGGTTCTGTTTTCCGAGGTACCACTTCCCTTTATGCACATTCTGCAGAATTACTTATTGATACCGGTAGTACCTATTCCTTTATATCACGGCTGTTCTTGAGCAAAGTCTGTAGGTTACCGACGATTAGGGCACAGCCTTTGTCTGTGTCCCTACCTTCCGGAGAGGTATTGGAGGTCACCCAGGAGGCCAAGGGGTGTCCTCTAGATTTTGGTGATGTCATCCTTACCGTGGATCTCTCAGTATTGGATATGATCGAGTTTGACATCATCCTTGGCATGGATTGGCTGACGGCCTCCCATGCTACTGTCGATTGCCATTCGAGGGTGGTCACTTTCCGACCTCCTGGCCAACCCTCGTGGGATTTCCTTGGCATTCGGGATGATGGTATATCAGTCATCACCGCTCTTCAGGCGCGGAGGCTTCTGTCACAGGGATGCCGGGGATTTCTGATCTCGTTGATCAGTACAGATGTCACAGCAGCCCTCAGATCTCAGATGTTCCTGTGGTCCGAGACTTTTCTGACGTCTTCCCAGATGAGCTACCAGGGTTGCCTCCCAAGAGGCAAGTGGAGTTTTCTATTGACCTGATTCCAGGGACAGGGCCGGCATCAAAGGCTCCGTATCGGATGGCACCGAAGGAGCTGGATGAGCTGAAGGTTCGGCTCCAGGAGCTGTTGGACAGGGGTTTCATCCGACCCAGCGTATCCCCATGGGGTTCTCCGGTATTATTTGTGAAGAAGAAAGATGGCTCTATGCGACTTTGCATCGATTATCGGCAGTTGAATGCAGTCACTATTAAGAACAAGTACCCCTTAACACGGATTGATGATTTGTTTGACCAGTTGAGAGATACATCGGTGTACTCAAAGATAGATCTGCGATCAGGTTATCATCAGCTGAGGGTCAGAGATTCTGATATCCAGAAGACAGCATTTCATACCCGATACGGGCACTATGAGTTTGTGGTGATGCCATTTGGGCTCACCAACGCGCCTGCAGTGTTCATGGATCTCATGAACCGGGTATTCTTGGAGTACTTGGATCGGTTCGTCATTGTATTTATAGACGACATTTTGGTCTATTCTCGTTCGTCAGAGGAGCACGCTCAGCACCTTCGCATCGTCTTGGAGACGCTTCGGCGGGAGCGACTCTATGCGAAGTACAGTAAGTGTGCTTTCTGGTTATCGTCCGTGGGTTTTCTCGGCCATATTGTGTCCAGCAGGGGCATTTCTGTCGACCCACAGAAGATTGAGGCTGTCACCGGTTGGGAGCAGCCTAAGTCAGTTCACGAGGTGCGCAGCTTTCTGGGCTTAGCTGGCTATTACCGACGCTTCGTCGAGGGGTTTTCTAGTATTGCCGCACCACTGACACGCCTGACCAGAAAGGGCGTGAAGTTTGTTTGGACCGAGGCATGCGAGACCAGCTTTCAGGAGCTGAAGCAGCGGCTTGTATCTGCACCAGTTCTGGTACTGCCGTCTGGAGAGCAGGGTTTCACCTTGTATACCGATGCATCTCTTCTTGGACTGGGCGCAGTGCTCATGCAGCATGGACGGGTGGTCGCTTATGCTTCTCGGCAGCTCAAGGAGCATGAGAGGAACTATCCTGTTCACGACTTGGAGTTGGCTGCTATTATTTTTGCGCTGAAGATCTGGAGGCATCTTCTTTACGGGATCACCTTTGAGATCTTCACCGACCACCGGAGTCTTCAGTATCTCTTCACTCAGCGAGAGCTGAATCTTCGACAGAGGAGATGGATGGAGTTCCTGAAGGACTATGATTGCACCATTGGCTACCATCCTGGGAAAGCCAATGTGGTAGCGGACGCACTGAGTAGGAAGACCAGAGCAGTATTAGCCTATCAGCGGGTGATTGTCACAGAGTTGATACAGAGTTTTTCAGAGTTGGGATTAGAGGAGCGGTCCCCAACAGAGAGGGGTTTGCTGGTGACTATGGTTGCGCAGTCAGCTATCAGGTCCAGGATTAGCGAGGCGCAGGCCAGTGACCCGCATCTGCAGTCTCTGGGCAGTCGCATTCCCGTCGAGCAGCCGTCTGACTTTACGCGGGACGATGAGGGCATCCTGTTTTTCCGAGGGAGACTATGTGTGCCAGCGTCACATCCAGTCATGGAGGAGTTGTTACAGGAGGCTCATCGTTCGCGGTTCGCTATACACCCAGGCAGTACCCGGATGTATCGGGATTTGAGGCGTTCCTATTGGTGGAACAACATGAAGAGGGACATTGCGAGTTTTGTTGCTAGATGTCTCGTCTGCCAGCAGGTTAAGGCAGAGCACCAGAGACCTGCTGGGTTACTTCAGAGGATTCCCATTCCCGAGTGGAAATGGGAACACATTACGATGGATTTTGTGGTGGGACTGCCCAGGACTAGGAGGGGTCACGATGCGATTTGGGTGATCGTTGATCGATTAACCAAATCGGCACATTTCTTAGCTATTCGGAGGACGGATTCTCTCGACAGGTTAGCGGAGTTATATTGTCGAGAGATTGTCAGATTGCATGGAGTACCCCTGAGCATTATATCGGACAGAGATCCTCGATTCACTTCCCGTTTTTGGCAGAGCCTACAGAGGGCCATGGGGACGGATCTCCGATTCAGTACAGCATTTCACCCGCAGACAGACGGTCAGTCAGAGCGTACGATTCAGACATTGGAGGACCTACTGAGATCATGTGTTCTGGATTTCGGAGGCAGCTGGGAGGATCATTTACATTTGGTAGAGTTCGCCTACAACAACGGCTATCATTCGGCGATTCAGATGGCGCCGTTTGAGGCGTTGTATGGTAGGCCATGTCGGACACCCACCCTCTGGGAGGAGGTTGGAGAGGCCCAGCTGCTAGGACCAGAGAGAGCTCAGCAGGAGGCGGAGCTTGTACGCACTATCAGACGGAGGATGTCAGAGGCACAAGACCGCCAGAAGAGTTACGCTGATCAGAGACGGAGACCTCTGGAGTTCTCGACAGGCGACCATGTTTTTCTGCGTGTTTCACCCATGAAGGGGGTGAAGAGATTTGGACTTAGGGGTAAGCTAGCTCCGCGGTATATTGGACCTTTCCAGATTCTGGAGCGGATCGGAGCTGTAGCTTACCGTCTGGCACTTCCTCCTTCATTGGCCGGAGTGCATGATGTGTTCCACGTCTCTATGCTGAGGAGATACGTGGCCGACCCAGTACATATTCTATCTGAGGTACCGGGTTCGCTGCAGCCAGATGCTACCTACGAGGAGGTTCCTGTACGGATCTTGGAGTACGGAGAGCGTCAGCTGCGGAACAAGACAATCCGACTGGTTAAAGTCGGATGGCAGCACCATTCGGATGCTGAGGCGACCTGGGAGCTAGAGGATACCATTCGAGCACGCTACCCCCATCTATTTGCTTGAGGTACGTATAAGTTATTTCATTCAGTATTTATACTGCATCACCGTTTGGTTCAGTGTTCTATACTGTATGATTGTGCCTGACATGACTGGATGCTGAAATTTGGGGACCAAATTTTTGTTAGTGGGGGAGAATGTTAACATTTGGAAAAATGTTCGAGGGGGGTAAGAGCAAAGCCACCTAAACTTAGGGGTTAATCATAAAAAAGGACAGCCCTTATATTTACTCTCTTTTCCTTCTCCAATCCGCAGACCTAGCAGCCAGCCGAACTCCCTCTTCCGGTTCTTCTTCTTCTTCCTTCTTCCTCCGTCTGCGATCCACTGCCGTCGATCGCTCCAACAGGCGTCGGCGATCGCTCGGGTCTCTCCGCTGGAGGTCGTCAAAGGGATTGAGTTCAGGTGAGGCTTATCCCGATCTCTCTACTCCTCTTCCCTGATTTCTTGGTGAAACTTGTGGCGTTCTTGATCTAGGGTTGGACTCAGAGAGGGTCGATCAGGGACATTGAGGGAGGGGATAGCTCGGATTGGGAGCTATTCGTGGAAGGTTCTGTTGGATTTTCTCTCGGCAGGCTCGAGCAGAGAATTTGGTCCAGCGATCCAGGTAGGGTTTGTTCTTCAGTTTAGATCTTGGATGTTTTTGGATCCTGTCGATGTATGCTAGGTTTTGGATTGGGTTTCCACTCTTGTCGATGATGTTATGAACTGCTTTCTCGCTGTTCTTGGTTTTGGATCTACCGAGAGTTTTAGATTGGATCTTGAGTGTTCGGTTGTAAGCATGAATTGGGCAACGACTCGCTGCACCGACTCTATTCGAGGAGCTATTGATGTTAGGGATTGATCGTAACTTCTACCTTGATCTTGATTTTGGATTTCAAAGGGGCGCACGCGATTACTACTGTTTCAGTTTGTGCCTTGCTATTGTGTGCTTCGGCTCTGATCGTGAGGTTAGTGGATGCTCGGTTCTTGGTGATGTTGATTTTGATCAGATTGTTGCTTAGGGGTTAATCATGGGGAAGAGTTAGCTGCCCATGATCAGTGGATGAATTCTGGTCTTACGGATTTTTTTGTAGTGATAGTAGTTGGATCATGAACTGTAGCTTTGATCTTAATTGAGTATTATGTATTGGATATTTAGTTAGGGGTAATTAATTAGTATTAATCCTAACTAAATTACCTAGTACATTTAGCTAAGCATCGTGTGAAATTAAAGCTAAATGATGATGCATTTGATGCAGGTCATTGATTGATTTCGCGACCTTATTGTGTAGATTTTATTTTGGACGGGGGATTCTCGTCGCACGGACTTCTTCATATCGAGGCGGGTACCTCTTTTATGCATAGCTAGACATAGTTAGCAGTAGGGATACCTGATATTTTTATCTCCGTGCTTTTGCTTCGGTAGTTGTATCCGTTAGGTTTACTGCTTACGATATATGTATGGATTGATGATGCATAGTTTACCTTATACCTTACGCTAGGGTTTAGGTATTGATGCATACCGGTTATTTGGACTACTGCATATCATGTAGATGACAGTAGGGATAGATAGTGGTTGATGTATGGGATAGAGACATGTATCATTTTTGCACGTAGCATAGGGGACGACCTTTGACTCCCTGGAGGTTGAGATGGGTTGTCGTACTTGCTACTCGTCCTACCTATCCGATGATAGCGAGGGATGGTTAGAGCGTTACTTCACCCGATGGTGGGGTACGTTTATGGTCTCCGACCCTACCCATTCGGTCTCGCGTGTGCATTATCGACCATCTGTTCGTGCAGGGAAGACCAGGTCACAGCCCTACCCATATGGTCCCGCGTGTGCATTATTGACCCAGGCGTCAGGGGTGACCCATGCTGCATCATGAGCATACTGTGCATTGATGCATATGATTGTGTTTGCTGCACTTGATTGCTGCACTTGGTTGACATGCATACTACTGGGTTTGGGATCGACGCAGGTAGGTATGTAGTTACTTTACTGCTTATGGTTCAGTTCTGCATTTTCTTACTGCAGTTATCTTCAGTACTGTGATAGATAGATTGACGGTGACTTACTGCTATTATTTCTTCCTATGTACATTAGACTGTATTCGCTGAGTTCTTAGGACTCACCCCGTTGGCTATATTTTTCTCTTATCAGGATGATCGTCTGGATTGTTCAGCAGCCTGTCCCAGTTCATGTGTCTCCGAGATGATTTTCGCCTGTCTTTTGGTTGGGGTACATGTTGGTACCCGTTTCTTTTATTCATTGTATTTCTTTTCATTTCCGCTGTTGGGATGTTATACTCTTTTGTGTCGTCTATGTTACGGCAGGATAGTTGTACTTTTGTGTGCCATGGAGGCCTCGATTTTGTTTTGGTTTCGTCGTAAGTCGTACCGGTACGCAACTTTGTCGTCGTGTTCGTTTCTGTTAATTGCAGACGGTTGTTCCAGCCCTATAGGCTGAGGTACAATCATCTGGGATGGTCGTAGCGGTTAGGTTTCCGAATTGTCCGTCGGTCGAGTGAGTGGCAGTCCGGTCGGTATCGGACGAGCGGCTTCTCGGGGCGTGACATTACATGTGAATCAAACACTCAATCCAAGCACTGCAGCAGCACAAGCATAAGCACTGCAGAAAAACCGAATAATTTCGGTTTAACCGATTTTACTGTTTTACATTTTAAATTAGCAGCACAAGCACTGCAGCATGCAACAGCCGCCAGCCGGTCCAAGTCCAGCCCACCCTGTGCCACCTACAGTCCAGCCCCCACGGCCCACTCAATCCAAACCGAATAATTTCGATTTATTCGGTTTAACCGAATAACAACGTGAAAAATCGAAATCGAATCGATATAACCGAATTTTAAAAATCGAATTAATCGAAATTCTGAATTAACCGAACCGAAATTAAAAAATCAGTTGGTTCGGTCAGTTTATTCGGTTTACCCGAATTTTTGCTCACCCCTATCTGGGACGAGCTCCTGCACCCGAATCGGCTTCACCGTGTTGGGAGGCAGATCTTCAGGGATGTGCCCGACCTCCTTCAGCTGTTGCAAAGCGCTCTCGATGTCGTACTTAAACATGTTGGTCGTCCGACGAGCTAACTGTCGGTAGAATGGCTCCGACTGAAGGCATACAAGTCGATGTGCTTCGAGCCGAGCCGATTCTCCCTCCTTGTAGGCTGCAAGCTCACCATTCAGTTGATTGATCTCGGCATCCCGTTCAGTTATTTCCGCCTCCCGAGCTGCCAGCTGGGTCTCCAAGGCCTTGAAGGCCTCCTCCTTAGCCGCCAGCTCCGTCTCCTTATTTATTAAGGCCAGCTGTGTTGAATGATGGGCAGCGACTGACTCTTTCAACTGTACAACCAAGGCCTTGGCCTCGGTTGTTTTCTTATCCAAGTCTGAGCGGGCTCAGACCTGCCGAGTCAAGGCCGTTTTTTTCTGGTCCTCTACATTCTCCAGACGAAGATTCACTTGCTCGATATCCCGGGAGGCTGCTACCAGGGTGGTGTGCTCCTCCTCCGCTCGGGCGTCAGACTCCTCCAACTGTGTCTTCAGAAATGCAATTTCAGAGCAGAGGAGTGACATACCCTCCTCGCCGGGCTGGGGGGGGGGGAGGATGTTGTGGCTCAGCTAGGTTTCCAGCTCTTGCACCCTCTGTTCCATCGCCCGATGCTCCTTGGTGTTGCGAACCAGGGACTAGGAGACTGCCCGACAGTCCACCCAAAACTGCACAGAAGCAAGTATTAAAAACAGAGTCACGAGTAACAAAGAAAAGAAAGACAAACCTAAGTGGCATCCAAGAAGAAGTTGTCGGCCAGGCTAAGCGGGCTTCAATCCTCGGTGGTTAGCACCCCTTGATCCCAGCACCTGACCAGCCGACCGTGGAGATTGATCAGCTGAGGCTAGACGATTTGGGTTAGGTTGACTGCTGATGGGAGCTGCAAGTTGATTGGAGGCCGAGGAGGAGACCGAAGCGCTGAGGTAGAGGGGGTTGAGAGGTCTGGCCTTGGAGGGCCGGTTAGAGCCCCCGAGTGAGGCTGCGCTGAGCTGAAAGCTATGGCGCCGAGCTGGAAGCCAAGGCTCTTGTGTCGGACGGGGTGCGGCCGGTTCGAGGAGCCATCAGATCATGAGCCTCCTCGATAAACTCCCATGCCAGAGACACACTTGGGGAGATGGTCACTCGACGACGTTTTCTTGTCAGGCTCTCGGAGGCTGGTTGCTCTGCCTCTGCCTCTGCCTCCATCGCCGGTGTCTCCATTTCTAAGTCCGCCACTTGGGGCTCTGTTTCAGAATCCCCCGCCAGTGGTTTCGCCCCCGAGTCGCCCTCGACATTCTCTGATTGCTCCGGGGCCGAAGCACTATTCACCGGAGGCACTTCCCGGTTCGCCAGCTCCTCCGCCACTCGGGCGTTCAGCTTTGCCTCATCCAGGTTGAGCTCATCAGCAAGGATGGCGTTCCACATGGCTTCAGCTGCAACACAGAGAGAGCTTTAGTTAGAGCTAAAAGGTTCGACGGAAGAGTAAGAACTTACCGAAGGTGCCAGGTAGAGCAGTAGGGGTATGGCTCAGCCGGAAAATGTACAAAACGGCTTCGCTCAGCAAGCGACCATAGTAGAAGTGAAGCCCCCCGATCTTGGAGAAAGCCAGCTGAAAGCCTGGTTCCGAGCGATAGCTCTTGGGCATATATGGCTGAGTGGGTAGGTCCTCTACCATCTCGGTAGGCCAGTTCGGGGCCGGAGTGGAATTCACAAAGAAAAAAATGGGTCTTCCAACCCTTATTAGAAGAGGGGACTTTATCTAAAAAAAGTCGATTTGGCTCGGCCCTGAAAGAAGAAGTTGTCCGGCTCTTGCTTTTTGGGGTAATAGAAAAAATGGAAGACCCTTGGGTTGAGAGGAATGCGGTATGTAGAGAAGACAACTACAGTACCGCACAAGATCCGAACGGAGTTCAGGGCCAATTGGGAGACAGGTATTTGAAAATACCTACAGACTTCTTTAATGAAGGGACAAAGGGAGAATCTCAGACCAGCCAATAAGTGATCTTTAAAGACGGTAAAATAACCTAAGGGAGGTAGATGTGGTCGGTTGCGGCGATTGGGAAGGGCTAAGTGATGGCCTTCCAGGATCTGGTAGCCCGACCAGATGGTCTCTAAATGGGCGAGGGTTAGGGTTGAGATGGTGGTGGTATACCACAAACCGACCGAAGAGATTGACTCGGCCATTGGATTGGGGTTAGAAACTGTAACTATGAACTCGGATGAGAGGAAAAAGAGTACCTAGGGGTCGACCAACCGGAGGTGAAGAAATAAAGACGGTCAAGGCTCGCCGGAAACAACAGAATGCTGGGGCTCACGGTGGTCAGGCGGCGGATGTCGAAGAGAAGAAGAAGTGAAAACAGGAAGTAAACGAGGAAGGTGAGAATGGCAGAGGTGAGCCTATTTATACTATGGTGAAACTCATAAGAGCCGTCGGATGCGCGGGGTAAAAAAGGCTGGATCAGATCTCGACCGTCGGTTTCCCGCCCTTACCGATGCTTCGAGACCCTCACCTTGGCGTTGCACGAGTCAGACAGGTGACGCCTCGTTGCCAGGGAGCTCCAATCGGGGGCAAGACGCGTGGCAAGGGCGTTAAATGCTGATGTGACTAAGGATTCAGCCCATAACGATTGAAATTTAGGAGCCATAACAGGCTCAAGGATCGAGAAAGATCAGAAGGTCCGACCGGGCGGATAGCCTAGTCAGTCGGACTCATCGCCTCCTTCGACTAGACTTGAAGGGGAGACTTGTGATCCGGTCGGATATGTCATCTGACCTGGTAGGGAGCCCGGTCGGGTGAAGACAATTGGGCTCCTAGGGAGTTAACCTAGCCTGATGAATGCACTTGGGATTACGCAGATCTGGTCCTGCAGGCGGTAGCCGGTCGGAGGAACGGGCCCGGTCGGTAGAGCCCGACCAGGAAGGTTCAGTCAAGCAGATAGAGAAAACGCCTCCCGTTTGAAAAGGTGTAGGCGAGTTCCGGGTGGACCATCCCAGTCGGGCATTCCCGACCGGACGAACCAATCACCATGCCAAATAAAATCACTCTCCCCCACTTTAAATGACTCACAATCTGTATCCAGCTCTCTGGTCGGACATATCCGACCGGCCGATAGGACATACCCGGTCGGCCGATCAGACTGGTTGGTACCAGGAATGACTGAACCCGCTCAGGCCACTCGCTTGCCCAAGAGCCGATTGACAGCCGAGTGATCGAGCACCGCGCCTAGTGAGATAAGCCAAGGTGACCCCACTGTCTAAGTAGTTTAATTATGATCAGACTTTTAAGATCTTTCATATCCCCTCATTATGAGGAAAAGATACCTGCCATAATCATACCCTCCAGTGCATAAGATAGACCCTTTGGCGGCCCTGTCAGATACTCGGGGAACTAAGGCTGCCAGGAAATCATGTCAGAAGATTGATTCTTAATGAGACAAGACAGTCTCGACAAGACAGGGGACCTCCTCCTCCCCTTGGTGCTTCAAAAGAAGGATTCCGCGGCTGAAATATTTCCTCTTCATCCTCTGCTTCTTGTGTCTCCATTTTGGGCCCGACTCTGACTCAACCCTGTCTTGCTAGCCTTTGATCTCGACCCCGACCCCGACTCACACGCTACCGTAACTCGTCCGTCTGACCGGGTCATCTCTATCCGATCAAGTCATCTAAGTGAGAGCTCTCTCCGCTTGTCAACAGGATCACAAGTCAAGCCAAATTTAAAATGAATGAAATCATTAAAATCAATGTTTAAATTTGATTTGGTTTATTTTTTATAAGCTTGAGTTTGATTTCAAGTTTGATTCATTTAGATGTTATTGAGTTCTCAATTTAAGTATGTTTCATTATTTGAAACTTTTGTTTGTTTATTGGTCATTGAGCTTTATAATTCAAACTTATTTATTCATTTTTTAATTTTTTTTATTTATTTAGTATGTTTATAAGAGTTTTATTAATGAATATAATTCGCGAACATTATTAATGAATATTGTTCACGAATATTGTTCATGAACGTTATTCACAAATAATATTTATGAACATTAACAAACTGAACACATGTGTGTTTAAACTCATTTGTTAGTAATGAATTATTCAAATTTATTTATTTAATCGATCTTATATGTATTGATTAAACATAAATAAATTCTTATATACTAAGTTGATCATCGAACTTATTCATGAATATTCGATTCATTGGATGATGACACTTACTCTCTTGACACTTATTCCGGGGACTATCCCTCTCCGACTTTCTTCCTTCTAGTGGTCCCTCCCAGAGAATTTCTTTTCTCGCTTATCTTTTTCTTTCTTTTATATGTTTTTCTTCTCCTTCTCATCCCCTAAGAATAATTTTTCACTGATGATTTCTTTCCATTTTTATCCTTTTTCTTAAGTAAACAAAGCACAATAAAGATCTAAAATAAAATACAGGAGGATTCATGTTAAATGTCAAATAATTTATAAAATTTTAAATTATTTTATATTATTATATCGATTATAATTTTTTTTAATTTTCGCATTCAACTCTTTTCTTTTCTTTCTTTTTTTTTTTTTTGATAACGTGAACGATTTGAGAGTTTAAATCATAACGAGTATCAAGTCGTTGGTATATAAACAAGTTAAGCCAACAATTTTTTTAATATTGTATTATTAAAAGTTTTATTTAAAATATTAAAAAACACTTCTAGATTGTCATCGGATATATTTTATTGAAATTGTGCTACCAAACGATTTATTTAAGCATTACTCTAAAAGTTCATGCGTACGAAATCTATTTTGCATTTTCATTTTATGATAAAATTTGATTTTTTAAAAAATTATATTTGATTTGCATTTTATATGTTTTCTTAAAAAAAAAATATAAACAATAGATAATATCTAAAACTTATTTTTTAAAAAATGAGAAAATATTATTTTTTAAAAATTGAGAAAAATGAGTCAAATCATATTGCAGTATTACGATTTTCAAGTAATGATTTTAGAAATAAACTTTAAAAACTGTGTTATTTTTATATATTTATTAGATAATTATTGTTTAAAATTTAATGAGCTATACTTTTTCATTACTTATTTTTGTTATTTTAGGCCAATGTATAATAAGTTTTGTTTATCTTAGTCTCTAATACTTTAGGCATATTGCCAATAAGTGTTAAGCAAGTTCATAAATTGTGAATTTGACAAATCTTAGAATTCGATAAAAGAAAAATTATATTAGTCCAAATAATTTTCAATATCATCTAACCTGTCAAGAAATATAATACGTAATAGTTAATCATTTCATTAAACATAGATGCATATCTCCAAACGCATGGTTTATAGAAATAATTAGATTCTTATACAGACAAAGGAAAATATGATTATAATCTTTTATATATGTTAGTCCTAAATTTAATAGTGTTTGGAGAATAACATTTAACATTTTTCAAAAGTCAAATCTAGTTTTTTAAGGATTGCTAAAAAGAAAGAACGCATCCAACTTTTATGTTTATCAAAGGGCCTTCTTTTTTTTTCTCAAAATATTTTCCCGTTTATTTCAATCCTAAATTAAAATAAAAAATCATTTTTTAAATTAAATCAAATCAAATTATTAAACAAAAAAATTATTATTATTTCATTAAAAACTTTTATAAAAAATCATTGATGACTCAAGCTATTAATAATGTTATTATATTCATGATGTTCTTCGAAATTTACTTATATTTTTATTTTTTTAATTTTGAAACTTTAGTAAAAATTTTAAAACACAAAAAGATTAATAAAAAATAAAAAATTTAAATTTTTTAATTTTTATTTTGTAATATCTAATTATAAAAAAAAAGACAAAGTGAAATAAAATGAATAAAAAACAAGTAAATAAAATAAAATAGAAAGTTAGTTATTTTATGAAGCACTTTCATATATATAGAAAAAAAAAGTCATTCGATATTTTAAAAATCTAAAATTTATCAAATTATATGTATATATATTAAAAAATTTAAGTTTTTAAAATCTAAGTTTGACTAAAGACACTTGATGTGGTCATGTATCCTTTTATTTAAATTTTGAATTATTAAGAAAAAATATTAAATTGTAAATGAACGTTAATAAAAATAAAAATATATTTTTTTAGTTTTTTAACAGTTAATTATAAGAGGAAAAAGTGAAACAAAACTAAAAAATAAAAATAAAAAAATAAAAATTGGAAATAAAAAAACCCCTTCTATTATTGATTAGGGAGCTCTGATACACTCAATAAAAAAACTCAATGAAATACTCAGTGAATGACGTGATATTTTATATGCACACGTCCGATTATCGCTCGGATACCATCGGCGACCTCCGGCCACCACCCCGAATCAAACTATATCCTGGAGGGTACGGTGAACCCGTCGGAGATCGCTGCATGTAAAATATCACGTCATTCACTAAGTTTTTCTTTGAGATTTTTTACTGAGCATATTATTTTTCAAGTAGGTGCTGCTGCTTAATTTGTCAAAATAACACCACCTTAGTGTTATTTCAATTACACTATCTTGATATTGTTTTGATCAAATTAGCATCATCATAATATTATTTTGGTCAAAGCAATACCATCTAGTACTGTTTTGGTCGAAGTAATTGCACCTTAGTCCCTTGATTTATCTTCTCGATATTGGTCTTGGGATAGATTGACGGAGACATTGGATATGAGTCATCGGGATGAGTGAATTATTTTTTACCATTTTTTTTGATAAAAACAATATTATTATGATGTTTGAAAGATATCAAGAGATTTATTTTAATATATTTCTTTGTTACTTTGAGTTTTATCCTCTCCAAAAACTCTTGACTTATAACCCTATCAATATGAAAAAACTATTTTTTTTTCCTGTTGGCACAATATCATATTCGACGACCTTTGATTACAAATATCAATAGTTTTCTTATATTCTCCATCTTATTTATTTTAAAATTTTAGGATTCCATAAATATTTAAATCATCAATAAATTTTGATGAAAATTCATGAGTAAACTTAAACAAATCAAATTCATTTCAAATCAAATATAACTCCCTTAATTCTTATGATGCAAAAAATTCATGACTCGTATAACCCTCATCGGTTTAAAGAAACTATCGGCTTAACGTCAAATTGACTCGTATAAAAAATATTTAAATTAGGAAACAGATAAATCTAGAATGATAAATTTAGTCACACGAAAATTTCTCACCGATCACTAGATCAATCTAAAAGTATTTACGATAAACGATCTAGAAATTCAGCGTCTCAGAGTTCGTATCCCATTAAAAATTTTTTTTATAATTTTATCATAGTTAAAGATTGAATCATAACTCCCAGGGCCAAATTGACTCGTATAACTTCCATTGGCTTAACGTCAAATTGTGAATAAGAAGATATTCGTATCCCCGTAATTTCACGATTCATCGGTTCCAGATTCCCTTTCCGTTGAGATTCGTGCTGATCCTGTTATATCGCTCGTCCATTTGCTCTATCGTGTCTCCATCTGCACATCTTATTTCTGTTTTTACGTTTTTTAAAAAAATATATATATTTAATTCTATGCCTCCCTTCTCACCTCTCGCCTTGTCCGGATCGGTTTAGCCGTCATGGAAGGACACCTCGACGACCTCGAGGAGGACTGGGAGATCCTCTCCGTCAAGAACTCGGCGGAGGACGGGATCATCGAATTCGACAACTGCATACTTGATTCGAGGGACAAGGGCCAGGAAGGAGCCGCGTGGTTTGAAATCGCCGACGACGAGAAGAGTAAGCTCGAGGATTCCGATAACTCTGTTTCCGTTGATCCGCAGTCGAACTCTCACTACAGCGATCACTTGAGCCGGTCCTTCTCCGGTAAGCCCCTGGATGACCGAGTGATACCTAAAGATGAGCACGAGATCACCAACAGAGACGAGGAGGAGGGGGAAGCCGTGGTTCCTGAGGGAACTGGTGAGATCGAAGGGAGAATGCCGGGGTTTGCAGATCCCGATGAAGATGATTCTGGCGTACACACGAGCACACAAGATGCGAGCTGTGATTCTTCGGTGGAAATGGACGATGAGAAGAAAGGGGTGCTTTGGTGGAAGCTTCCCTTTGAGCTCTTACCGTTCTCTAAGGTGAAACCAGCTTGGCCTATCTCCATTGCCGCCGCAGTTTTGGGATTTTGGATGGTTAGGAAGACAGTTTACAGGAAGAAGCAGAAGATTCAAATTGCTCCTTTGATGACTAGCCTCGATGAAAAGGTAAGGTTTTTGCTATCTGTTCATTGAATCTTGTTTTAATCAACATTTATTTCCACACAATTGTTGTCCTTATTTTGGTTTTCAAGGTTTTCTGTTGAAACTATTTAACTGCATCTCGGATTTTTGTTCTTGTTCGTATGAGAGTATAAGCTTATATTAAGGTGAATTATTTCTTGATAAAGCTTTAAGTAGGATGCGATGTGAACAATACAAGAACAAGTCCAACAAAAACAAAATTTAAACATTTGATAGAAGTACTATGCTACTTTCGGATATACTGATGTCTAAATTCAGTTGATCATATAAGGCAGATAGGTTGTGCAAATAATTGATCATATTAGATAAAACATCATGGAAAACTAGCATTAAGCTGTATGCCTCTTCTATCCAAGGACGTATCTCTTCAGAAACACCAACATTACTCCTAGTAAAAATTCCAGCGAAGTTTGCTGCAGCATTCCCATATTTATTTGCATGAGACACCATCGACTCATAAAAAAGTTTAGTTAATATCTTTTAGCAAGAAGTGTGCAAAGCATGAAGTTTCATTTCTAGTCATCGAAATACAAGTGAGATTGAGGGAGGGTGAAAAAATGAGATAACTATGTGGGATGGTACAATTACCTACTTTTCTTGTTAACTCAATTTAAAGCAATGTTTGTCTACTCTTGTTTTAATTTTTTTTCATTTTATTTTATATGAAATTTGTGTTGCGCTGACAAATTCTATGCAACATTTGGCGTGCGATATTAATATTTTTATGTTTTTTTAACAAAGAAGTAAAAATGATTAATAAAAGCTTGTTCTAAAATGATCGGGGCATTGGCATTGGATAGACTTTACCATTATATGATATATCTTTAAATTCTGTCTACCCTTTCTTCTAGCTTTGTTGTTAGTATAGGGTTTCCTAGTTAGGGCGTCGCACCTACTTTTGTATTTACTACCAATGGAGAGTATTTTGTTTCAGAATCTATCTCCAATCTCATCATCTTTATTATTAGATTACAATCTCTGCTATTTCAGTGACTTAGCAAATTAAACCTCTAAAACAAATCTATAGCTACTTTTCTAAAATCAAACATTTTTTCACTGTAACAGTGAAGCAGTATGTTTCACCTGAGTCACCAAATGGCATAACACAATAAGCAGTAGAACCCAAATTGATTATCAATTTGGTATCCTGTACATGCAGGCAATTAAACATGCACTCGTGCTAGGATTAGCATATCTATGTAAACGACCTACTGGAGAACAAGAGCAACATATCAAGGGAGGAAATAAAGAACATATAAATGTTTATCTCAAATCTAGGCTCAACTAGAGCAAATCTGAGCATACTATAACATAATAGATGACCAACAAAATCTAGAACAGTTGAACTCATCGTCTTAGTGTCCTTCCATCGAAACATTGATCAAAATCTTCTTCAAAAGTTATGGTCACATCCCTTGCTAGCTTGCCTCTAGGTTTTCTCCAAGCTAAAAATCCTAGCAAAGGTCCCCACAAAACACCATATTTATACTTCTGAACGTGGATGCGAGATAGACGGTTGTGGAGTCCACATGCGGCAGCTGCACATGGCTTAGCCTTTGGTGCTTAGGTCATGCATACTTGGGCCCTGGCTGCCCAATCCTTGAGGTTGAACCTACTCCAACAAATATGGCACACAAACTCCTTATTTACTTTCCAGATGAAGTCCAAAGTCATAGCCAGTGGATTCTTTCTTTCTTGATGTGTTTGATAG
>JAGFNQ010005057.1:0-25991 GCA_024364735.1 Boesenbergia rotunda | reverse complement strand
TATGTAATGACATACAGGGGCTAAGGAATAGAAGAAGGCTCGTCAAGGGAGAAGCGAATTTGCGGGTTGGAAATGGAGCAAGGATTGCTGCTATTGCCATCGGAACATATTTGCTAAAGCTCCCAACTGGACGTGTCTTAGAATTGGATAATTGTTATTTCGTTCCTTCGTTAATAAAGAACATTGTATCTATTTCATGTTTGAATGAAAAAGGTTATCATTTAACTTTCAGTAACAATTGTTGTTACATAACTTTAAAATGGCGTTCTTTATGGGAATGGAACTTTATGCAATGGCATCTACACGTTAGATTTATCCAGTGACGTTTTCAATATCGAAGTAAGCAACAAACGTGCTCGAATAGATAATCAAATAGACTCCTACACGTGGCACTGTCGTCTTGGCCATATAAGTAAGAAACGCATGACCGAATTACACCGATGTGGAATTTTGGAATCATTTGAACCCGGTTCATTTGATACATGCGAATCTTGCTTAAAAGGCAAGATGACCAAATTACCCTTTCCCGGAAAAGGTAATCCAGTGGGAGAATTGCTTGGTCTAATACATACCGATGTATGTGGACCAATGTCAACTCTTTCACAAGGAGGCTATAGCTACTTCATCACCTTCATCGATGATCACTCACGATTCGGGTATGTGTTCTTGATGAAACACAAATCTGAAGCCTTTGAGAAATTCAAAGAGTTCAGAAATGAAGTAGAGAAACAGCTTGGCAAAAGTATTAAAATACTTCGATCCGATCGAGGTGGTGAATACTTAAGTCAAGAGTTTCAAGATTATCTAAGGGACAATGGGATATTGTCCCAATGGACTCTGCCGTATACACCACAGCATAATGGTGTATCTGAGAGGCGCAACCGAACCTTGATGGACATGGTTAGGTCTATGATGAATCATGCAACTCTTCCAAAATCCTTTTGGAGCTATGCACTTAAGACAGCTGTTTACCTGCTAAACAGAGTCCCAACTAAGGTAGTCTCTACTACTCCATATGAGATTTGGAATAGTAAGAAACCTCACTTAACTCACCTTAAGATATGGGGTTGTCCTGCTTATGTGAAGCGGGTTGTATCAGACAAATTGGATGCTAAGTCTGATAAATGTCTATTTATTGGATACCCTAAGGAAACGAAGGGTTACCAATTCTATCATCCCTTGGAACAAAAGGTGTTTGTTTCAAGGCATGCTGTATTTCTAGAAAAAGAGTTTCTTTTACAAGAAAACAGTGGGAGTGGGATTGAACTTAATGAAGTTCAAGAAACTCCAATAGACATCTCAGAGACACCTAGTCTAGGCCCACAACCGATAATTCATAGTGATGAGCTATCAGTTGAACCTAAAACTACACCACCTCTTCGTAGGTCTGATAGGACACGCAACATTCCAGAGAGATACGGATTTCTCGTAAGTGAATCGAATGACGTGTTGCTCATTGGTGATGACGAACCTATCAGTTATGAAGATGTTCTGAAAAATTCAGAAAGGGACAAATGGCTTGAGGCCATGAAGTCGGAAATGGATTCCATGTATGAAAATCAAGTATGGGACTTGGTTAACCCACCTGAAGGGATTAAACCCATAGGGTGCAAGTGGGTTTTCAAGAAGAAAACCGACATGGAAGGTAATGTTGTTACCTATAAGGCTAGATTGGTGGCAAAAGGATATCGTCAAAAACAAGGAATTGATTATGACGAAACCTATTCGCCAGTAGCTATGCTGAAATCCATTCGGATGCTCCTAGCCATAGCAGCTCATTATGATTATGAGATATGGCAAATGGATGTGAAAACAGCTTTCCTTAATGGAAACCTACTTGAGGATGTATACATGATACAACCTGAAGGTTTCACATCGGTTGATAAAACCAAGGTATGCAAGCTTCGACGATCCATATATGGACTAAAGCAAGCATCTAGGAGCTGGAACATCCGTTTTGATGAGACAATCAAAGAGTTTGATTTCTCACAAAATCCTGACGAACCTTGTGTGTACAAGAAGGTTAGTGGGAGTGCAGTCGTATTCCTAGTATTATATGTCGATGACATCTTACTTATAGGAAACGATATATCAGTTTTACAGACAGTTAAGATTTGGTTGTCCAAAACTTTCTCCATGAAAGACCTGGGAGAAGCAACCTATATCCTTGGGATTAGGATCTATAGAGATAGATCAAAATGGTTGCTTGGTCTTTCGCAGTCTACATATATAGACCGAGTGCTAAAAAGGTTTAGCATGTCGGAATCCAAGAAAGGTTACCTTCCCATCAGGCATGGGATCAACCTTTCGAAGTCTATGTGTCCGCACACAGAAGACGAGAGGATTAGCATGAATAAGATTCCCTATGCATCCGCAATAGGATCTATCATGTATGCTATGTTATGTACTAGGCCCGATGTATCGTATGCTCTGAGCGTCACGAGCAGATATCAATCTGATCCAGGAATGGATCATTGGGCGGCTGTTAAAACAATTCTTAAGTACTTAAGAAGAACTAAGGATGTATTTCTAATATATGGAGAAGGAGATTTGAAAATACGTGGGTATACAGATGCCAGTTTCCAGACAGATAAGGATGACTCCAAATTGCAGTCTGGATACGTATTTACTTTGAATGGAGGCGCAGTAAGTTGGAAGAGTTCCAAACAAGACACTGTAGCGGATTCTACCACGGAAGCGGAATATATCGCAGCTTCGGAAGCAGCAAAGGAAGCAGTCTGGATCAAGAAGTTTGTCTCCGAACTTGGCGTGGTTCCAACCATTGATGAAGCAGTGCCGGTATACTGCGACAACAATGGAGCTATTGCACAAGCAAAGGAACCAAGGTCTCATCAGCGATCCAAACACGTGCTTCGACGCTATCATCTGATCAGAGAGATTATAAGTAGGAATGACATACAAATTGAGAGAGTTTCCACTGAAAGGAATATAGCGGATCCTTTAACTAAGGCCTTGCCTCAAAACAAGTTTGAGGGTCATGTTAGAGCCTATGGTATTGGATACCGTAGCGATTGGCATTAGGCCAAGTGGGAGTTTGTTAGTGATATGAGAGAAGTGTCCTAAGGCAATCGCCTTATGATGTAAACATTTATTTTAATAAATGATAATTCACTATTTGAGTATACATGTTTTGTGTATTTGATTGGGATCTTGAACTCATCTACTGAATGTCCGTAATACAACTCACAGCATAAGAGAATTTGTGATGGGATCACAACTAGTGATTATCTCTAATGTGCAATTGTGAAGTATTGAAATTATCCCTAGTCGATGAATTGATAAAAACGGACACTATCAATTCTGTTGAGACTAGCATGGGTTATTCTCTAATCAGCTGATTATCACTGGCTGGTGACATTGGGATGTCCGGAGATAAACATGGATGCTAGTTAAGGGAACTAGTTCATTGGAGTGACTAGCTGTAAGACTTCATATGGGAATCTACATGTAGATATGTCAATGAAGATCTTGCTGCGGCTTAAGTGCGATGTTCCTTTGACTTGCGGTGTTCAAGTCATCTTGGTCATGGAGACTTATACTTTGACATCTCAAACAAGCATCTCCAAGGAGGTGTGGACCCAGGATGATTGGGTATAAGCCGAAGTGCCCGAAGATGTTTGAACAGCCTACAAAGGATTCACCACTCCTTGCGAGGAGATGTATACCCAGGCCTATCGTCGGATTGTTACTCAAAGCCTCTGGCCAGAGCATATCATGTTAAGAGTGCGAGTCTCTTAAATACATGAGAGTAATTAGAAATCCAAAGGACGAGAAAGACACTACTTGGGCTAGGTGTGACGTAGTCAGCCTAGTGGGGACTGACACCATAGACCGTGTCCTGAACCAAGTGGGTATAAGGTGGTGAAGGGAATGAGGCACGATTCATTAGAGCTGCTGAAGGGTTTCAGAATAATTTCTTCTGGGGTCAAACCGTTGATCTTTCGATTAATTGGGGATCATGATGTACTACTAGGTGCCACTCATGATCGTTCTATAATTAATGGATTAATTATAGACGGCCAACATAAATCGAAAGCCTATTTAGTCACACGCAATACGAGTAATCCGAAGGATTTAAAACGAGTTGAAAATTGGATTTTCCGATCAAGAGAAACAAGTCGAATCTGAGTTAATCAGAGGCGCAATGGAAGCTAAAATGGCTAAGTCTTTTGAAGGCTTTTTGGGCGAATTAAATGAGTTTAATTCGCGACCGGTTCGGGTTGGTTTGGCCGGCCAAAGAGGGTGCTAACCCTCCTTGTGGTGGCCGGCCATTAAAGGAAGATTAAACCAATTTAATTGGTTTAATTAATAAAATAAATCTAGTGTGATTTGTTTTATAAATTATGGATAAATAAATTTGTATAAAGAAATTTATATAAATAAAATTTATAGAAATTTATTCTTTTATGGAAGATTAAAATAATCCATGAATTGGTTTATTTTAATTTTATAAAATCAATTATGAATTGATTTTTCCATAATAAGAAAGTTTATAAATTTCTTATAAAATTTATTCCATAATTTAAAGAGAAGAAGAATTAGTTTTATTATAAATTAGTTTATAATAAAACTTGGTTTAAACGGAATAATTAGTTAAGAAAATTTATAGGATAAATTTCTTATAACTAATTCCGTTTAGAGGGAGACTTAGCAAAGAGTTGCTACTATATAAAGGACCCAAAGGCTAGCCCTTTGAGAACACATCAATTAATCAAGAGATTAATTATTCTCTCCCTCTCTCTCTTAATCCCTCCTCTCCTCCTCCTCCTTCTCTTCCCTTAGGGCCGGCGCCCACCCTAGCTCCCCTAGGGCCGGCGCCCAACCTACATCCAAGGTGGTGGAGGCCGTGAGCTTCAAGAAGAAGAAGGAGAACCCGAACACGAAGAAGAAGAAGCGGATAGCGACTCCTCTCTTCTCGGAATTTGATTCCGTTATTTCATCGGTTAGTTTTTCCATTATTTCTCTTGTTCTTCTAGTTGTGCCTTCCGAGAATCTAGTAGTTCTCGTCGGCACAAAACTCGTGACTTTGCGAAGTCATCCCGAAGAGAACTCGGCGTGGACGCGAATAGAGGCGAAGCTTCCAAGGGACGCTACGGTTGGATCTCGTCCCTTTCTTCAAGTTACGCGAGGTATAAAAGTAAATTAGTTTACTTTTCCGCAAACTTTTATTTCATGATTATGTCGATACACTATAAGGTTGTATGCTAGATACGAAGTTAAAATAATTTAGGAAATTATTTTATGCAAACTCTTCCGCTGCACGTAAAAATTTTAAATTTTACGAACTCGTATCCTTGTCGACATGCACCCGGTCCCAACATATTTATCCTACTACATAGAGCTTGTAGAATCATGATACATAAGGTAAACCTTGCATTTCTTGCCTAAGCATGATATCTATCTTAAGCATACATAGGTAGGATTTCCATAACATTCTACCTACCATTCAAATACATGGCATAAAACCTAAGACATTCATAATAACCCCTATTAAGCATGGCATCCAATCATAAACATAAACCATAAAACATGGTGCTTAAACATTAGGGTTATGGGTAACATGATTTCTATCACATGCTTGAACCTATACATATACATACTTTATGGTAAGCATAAACCATCATTCTTTGAACCCTAACTCCACCCCAAACACTAGATACAAGGCTTGGCCGAAACTTATAAGGTGGAGTTCCATCAATTCCATAAACATGTAATATAGCATAAGGTAAAGGAACAACCATACATCATCTATGAGACCATAGGTGTAACACCCCAAAATTTCCCATATGAAATATTATGAAATATTATTATTAAATATTATGAATTCATGAATATAAAATATTATGGAATTCATGAAATATTATCATGAAATATTATGAAACATTATGAATTCATGAATATGAGATATTTTGGAATTCATGAAATATTATCATGAAATATTATGAAATATTATAAATTCATGAAATATTATTATTAAATATTATGAATTCATGAATATGAGATGTTATGGAATTCATGAAATATTATTAATATTATGAAATTTCATGATGGGCTTGGCTTAATGGGCTTTGATATGGATTAGTGCAAAATGTGATAAAAAGGAGGAAGCAAGGATTGAACCTTGAACCTCCTAGTTGCACTCACCATGTCATAACCAATGAACCAAGCAATGTTTCTTGTAGAGGGAATAAGAAACATGCTTGTTAAAAGCTAGGGAAGTGAAGAGACATGTCTTTTCATGAGAGAAGTATAAATAAGGGAAGTTGGAATAACTTCCTCTTCTTCTTCTTCTTCCTCACCCTTCTCCACCGAAACCCAAGCCCCTCCCCTTATCAATTTTCGAAAAGTAAACCTAGGGCTCCAACCCTAGGGGTTTGGAAGGAAGGAGATCTCACCCAAGGACCTTGCTCTCTACTAGGGCCAAAGGTTCTAGAGAAAGTCTTAGCAAAGAAACTCTCACTCTCTTTCAACCAAAGGGTACCCTAAAGAGTTAGGGTAGTATAATTCAAACGAAAGGAGGTAAGTAATACCCTCACCTGCATTACAATAGTTCGAGTGCCTGAAATGGTTTAAACATAGGATGAAGCTCTTGATGTTTCGGCCAAGAAGGTTTTTAGGGCTTGCGAGAGTTTAAATTACTCCTATACTTGCATATGTTTTTCCTCATGATGTGTGACTAAATAGATGATGATAATATGATGTTTTTCTTGTCCTTAAGCCCCCAAAAACCCGGAGTAGGCTTGCTGGAATTTTCGGTCAAGGACCTCTTTTAGGGCTTAGATAGGTTTAAACTCCTAGTATGCTTGATAATGACCCTTCCTATGATATGTAAGATGATATATGATGTAAATATGGTTTATTCATGGTTTTAACATGCTTAGAAACTAAGGTATGTATGCTGGAATTTTCTGTAAAGAATGATAAGTAGGACTTGAAAAGAGGTAATAACCCCAACATGCCTTCTAATGTCTCCCCTATGATGCCTACCTTAATGTATGATGTTAGGGTAATATTTTTCATGGTTTATCATGCTCTAAACATAGAGTTTATATGCTGGAATTTTCTGATTAAATAAGAATGTGGGCTATGGGGGAAGCTAGAACCCCAATTAGGCACGCCAAGGATACTCATGATATGCTATGAGTAGTATAGGTGATAACATGTCTTTTCCCATGCTTTTTCATGCTCTAAGAATCATGATGTACATGTCTATGTTTAAGCTCTTTAAGCACCCTTATGTTAAGCATGGCTTATGTATGATGAAATGCCTAAGAGATGCTTCCCTGTAAGTCGGGACTAAGAGCACTCTTCATGATAAGATAAGAGGCATGCCATGCTCATGATATGACAATGATGTGATAGGTTATGATGATATGCTTATGATATGATAAGAATGTGCTATGCAACCCCTAGGTCGACGGACTATGAACGGACCTAGTAAGAAACAAGAATATGCTATGCTTATGATATGATAAAATCCATGTATGCTATTTTACTTTGTATGGCTTGTACCGGATCCTAGCAAGGTCCACGGGTGGGCTCCGGATGCAGCCCCTAGGTCGACGGACTATGAACGGACCTAGTAAGGGGATGGGCTCCCGAGAAGCCCCTAGGTCGACGGACTATGAACGGACCTAGTAAGGGGATGCCCCTAGGTCGACGGACTATGAATGGACCTAGTTTACCTAGTAGGTTAGAGACTAGCTACCTCGGCCTATTAGGGATGCGCGCATTATGTATGTATGTAAGAGGTACAAGCCGGGATCCCCCAATGATGATGGATGTATGTTTAAGTACCTATATGTATGATTTTAAGAAAAGCATATGCATGAACTCATCCTATGCATGTTTTCAAAAGAGCATCTTGCATTCACATTTCTTGTCATGACTATATGACTATTATGCTATAAAGGTGAATTATGTTAAGTTCAAGTATGCTTCTTATGATAAGTACATATGCCCCCTTATGCTATGTTAAGTTAAGTGTTTTTAATGCTATGCACTGTTATGACATGATGTTTTCTCTACTTGATGGAACGTATGATTTTGTGAGTAGGAAAGGATCTTACTAAGCTATATGCTTATAGTTTCCATGTTTCCCTTGTACTGCAGAAAAGGGTAAGGAATGGATAAACTAAAGGGAGCAGCAGGAGGGGCAAAGATGTGTGTGGTGGTGGCATGGTGGAAGAAGATCTACTCATGTTTTATTTAGTTATGCATAGTATTGCATGTTAAATGTTGAATCATACTTACTAAGTTGCTACTTGCAGATAATTAGACTCATATGGATATTTCATGCTCACTCTTGCTCATATGCTAAGTACTTAGCTTATACTTGCTAAAGAACTTTAGTATTATATTATCCTTCCTCATACTTACTCCTCTGTCTTAAGAAATGACTATGTGGCATGCTTCTATTATGCAAATAAGAATGTGAAGGTACCTAGCATGCTCTCCTCAATGTCTAAGATGTTTAAATGGTTTCATGCCTTACATGTTCAAGTACAAGATTATACATGTATCATGTTCAAGTTTCAAGTTTCAAACGCTTCCGCTAAAACGAAAATTATGTTCGCGTAACCCCGCCCTAGTGTGAGAAGGGCGGGCGTTACAATAGGAAGCCATTGGGGCTCATGATTAGGGTTAACCCTAACCTTTAGCCCACCTTCCTAGGTCTGGCCGAAACTTATAAGGCCATGGGGGCATGGAAAAATTCCATTAAAATCCCCAACCAATCATTAAACATCAATTATATCTTACCATAGGGCCCTTGGGGCCCTTACTTGAAATAAGTCCTACCTTTCTACCCTATTGGCAATCTTGGCTGAAACTCATAGGGTCTCTAGGCCATGTGAAAATTCACATAAATCACCCTCCATCTCCCTTATATCATGATAACACATAAAACACATACTTGAAGTTTAAGACCCAACCCTACCCATGGGTTCTTGATGTTGGCCGAAACCCTAGGGGATCCTAGGGTACCCCAAAAATTCTCAAAAATTATATTTAATCTCTAAACATCATGAGAACATATTAGACAACATGATTTAGATTTTTATCATCATTATAGACCAAGAACCCATGGTGGCCGAAACCTATAAGGTTAGGTTCATGGGTTTCCTTTGGTTTTCCAACATAAACATCACATACAAAACTTTCATATCATGTTAATCTTCAAGAAAAGCCATTATAACACAGGTGAGGGAGTCTTACCTTGGTTGATCTTGATTATAAACCTTAGATTTGAGAGAAGAATGGAAATCTTGTTGCCTCTTGACCACCCTTAGCCCTTGTACTCTTGTGAAAACCTTAGATCTTGGAGATGAAGCCTTGGTGAAAATTTTTCCAAGGGAGAACTCCCTTTGAGGTGTTCGGCTAGAATGAGGAAGGAGGAGGGGAGCAAATGCAATTGATGGAAGGAAGAAATAAACTCCCAAACCCCCCTCTTTATCACCCATTAAGGAGGTAAATGAAGAGTCTCTTCATGACCCTTCATCTTCTTCTAAGCCTTAACCAATATCCACTTCATTTCCTTATAACATTCCCTTGCTAGATGAGTTGGTTAAAGCATACATGGTTGTACAAGAGGTCCAAGGTTCAATCCTTGGCCCATGCACCTTATTTTTATTTTATTTTTCCTTTTATTTTCTATTATTTTCCCCAAAATTCTGAAAATTCTCTAAAAATTCCCCCATAATTATGTTAATATTTCTCATTAAAACCCCTTTATATTTATATAAATTTATACCTAAAGTTCTTCAATAATTATGATACCAAAAAGCCCATATAAGGCCCATTAGTACTTAGTTTTCTCAATTTAAATGAGAAAATATGGATTTCTAGGCCACATTTTGTATTAATATTTCTAGGTCCCTCGAAAAATTATCTAGACATTCTCAATATTTTAAAAAAAATATTAAGAGAATTTTTCGGGTCGTTACATTATGTATCTTGCAAGTACCTAAAATTGAAGACAAAGCAGGCAAACAAACACAAGAGGTGGCTGGGAAACAGGCTCCTAGGCGCCTGTATTAACACAGGCGCCCAAGAGAGGCAGGCGCCTCACTTGAAGCAGCTTGCTCTCAGGCACCCTGGATGGCAGGCGCCTGAGAGCTCCCAAGCGCCCTGTATCGATCAGGCACCTGTGAAGGGGAGCTTATCCCTGCCGCGAGTTCGGCGCGGAGATGACGTTTGACCGAGCCTTGTGAGGCACCCCCTTCAACATAGGCGCCCTATAACAGACTATATAAAGGGTCTTCGACCCCTCAACTCAATACAACATTCCAAGATCATTTCTGAGCATTTCGAACGGAAGAAAAGCGCTAACGATGAAGCTTTGCGACCAAGGAAGCTCCGGGAGGAAGTGCGCAACACTTCGGAGTTCCAGATCGGTCGAGTCTTCGACTCATTTGTTTGGTTCGATTTACTTTCCGCATTTCATTTTAGTAATACTTTTTTATTGTAAATCTTACACTGTAAGACGGGTTTCTCCGCCTCCAGAAAGTCCGGAAAGGAGACCATTAGTGGACGGGCGTTTGCCGTGCATAGGCCTTGGACGTACTAGCCCTGGGGGGTTGGGAACCAAGTAAAAAATTTCGTGTGCAGTCTGTTAAGTTGTTTTTCGTTCTCTCTATTTTTCTGCTGTGCTACTAACTCTGTGACCAGAACGAATAATCGAAAGTTTACGACAAGTTTTCGAATGCTTATACGGTTGATATTCACCCCCCCCTCTATTGACGACACCAGCCCCCACAACTGGTATCAGAGCCTTGTCGCTCTTCACCGGACTAACAACCGACGGAGCAAAGATGTCAGGAATTGAGGGGGAGCCCAGGGGTGAATCAGGTACATTTTCTTTTAAAAATGCCAATTTTTAAATTTCATATCACATGCCTTAAGTGCAGGGAGAGAGGACACTATAAAAATCAGTGTCATACTCGTAAGACTCGTTCTTCACTATCGGCGACAAAGGAAGTACTAGCACTTGGAGTCTGGCGGGACAAAAGTTACATCAAATGCTTCAAATACGAAAAGTACGGACACTACAAGAATCAGTGTCTGGCAAAGGTAAGAAAAATTTATGTTCGAAAAGATTTTCAAATTCCTGCACTATCTTATGTAGATAATTTTTCTGAAAAACTAAACATTGTGAATAGGTAAATCAATATTTTGCATGACCAATTACAAAATATAGATAATGTTAAAATATCAGAAATCAACTGTTTAATCATTAATGTCAATTCAATAATTTCTAAAATAAATTCTGATAATATTAGATCTGAAAATCTTAATGATAAGAGTAATGATTGGGAGAGTGAATTTGGGAGAGTGAATGAGAGAGTGAATGACGTGGAGCTAATGTGTACATGTTCGATCGCCGATCGGACACCACCGATGATCTCTTATTGCCGTCCCGAATAAAACTATGTCTTGGGGGATGGTGAACCCGGCAGGGTCGCCGGTAATTGAGATCTCGCCGGATTGACGGTGAATGCGACGAGATCATAATTGCGGCGATTCCTGATGAGTTCACCGATCTTCTTAGGACATAGTTTGATTCGGGACGGTGATCAGAGGCCGCCGGTGGTGTCCGATCGGCGATCGAACATGTATACAATAACTGCCACGTCATTCACTCTCCCATTCACTCTCCCAAATTCACTCTTCCTATCATTACTCTAATGATAATTCTGAAATTAGATTTGAAAATTTTAATGATAATTCTGATATTAGATCTGAAAATTTATTGATAATTCTGAAATTAGATCTAAAAATTTTAATGACAATTCTGAAATTAGATCTGAAAATTTTAATGATAATTCTGAAATTAAGTCTGAAAATTTTAATGATAATTCTGAAATTAGATCTAAAAATTTTAATGATAACCCTGAAAATTTAGAAATTAACCCTGAAATCAAAAAATTAATTCTAAAAATGTTGAAAATAAATCTGAAATATTGAAGATATTTCTGAGGATAAGGATAATTTTATTGAAGATATTTCTGAGGATAAGGATAATTTTATAGAAATTATTTCTGAGGATAATGAGGATATTTCTGAAAATAGTAGAGATGAAATCTTTTTAGATAATAATTTATTTATTTTCTTGGATAATCCTGAGGATAATTATAAAACATTAACTAGTAGCCCTAAAAACTATTCCACTTATTATGAAGATCTAGAAGAATATGAGTTTGGGGATGAGGAGGATATTGAATTTTCTAAAATCAAGGTTGCAGTGAATAAAATTTACAAAAATTCAAACAAATAAGAATTGTTAAAAAAACTTGAAAAATTAAATAAAGATAAAATAATAGATAAGTCAGACATTTTTTAAATAATGAAAATGATGAAATTAAACCCATAAATTTTAATTGACCCAGAAATTTTGAAACTTAAATCAAAGTAAATCTTAATTAATTTTTACCTTAATTTAATTATTTCAACCTCAAATTAAACCTTAATTAATTTAACTCTAATTAAACCTTAATTAATATAAATCCAATTAATTCTTAATTTAATTTTTTTTACTTCAATTAATTTTGAATTAACTTTACTTCAATTAATTTTTAATTAACTTAACTTCTATTAATCCTTAATTAATTAAACTTTTATTAATCTTTAATTAATTTAATCCTATTTAATCTTGAATTAATTCTTAATTAAATCTTAATTAGTTTAACCTTAATTAAATCTTAATTATTTTAACATTAATTTATTATTACTTATTTTTTTAATCAATTTAATTCCAATTAACTCTTAAATAACTTAAACTCAGATTAAATAAAATCTTACCCTAACTGCAATAATTAATTTAATAAAATTAAATATGTTAAAGTGTGTTGGCATATTCGCGGGTTCACACAACATGTATCAAATTGAGAATTTGATACATTATTAGAAACTTAAGTAAAATGATTTGAATTGTTTGAGTCATGCATAACTGTCATGCTTATGCATTTGCTATTTTTTTTATATATATGTCATGTGATTCATATTTAAATTTTTGCATGAGTTAGAATGGTTATAGGAAAAAGACTAATTAAAACTTGAACAACTTAGTATTAGGTGGAGGTGAAATGATAGTACGTTAGGGAAGCCCTTCTAATAAGGTCAAGTAAGGTAAGGTGTACCCTACTTGTTTTGTTTAGTCTGGTGGAACTAGCCGAAGCTACCGATCCAAAACCTATGCTAGTTAGACTAAAATTTTTCAAGAAGTAACTTGAAAATGAATTTTCGATAAAAGGCTTTGTTAAGGAAAGGGTTGTTGCTCCAATAAGGCTCCGACCAAAGAAGACCTCTATGCCATGCCAAGACCTGGAAGCCAATTATCAAAACTCAAATTCAATTAACTATTTGATAAATTTGAATCTAACACAAGTTTTAATTAAATCCTAGATTTAAATTCAAAGAAAAATTATTCAAGCATCTCACAATACACCCATAAGGCAACCATGCTTGCTTGTACTAAGTCATCTAAAATGGGTGAGATGTTAAGGACTAATAAATTGAAAAATACTTTTCAAAAATGGTTTTCCAAAATTCTTAGACTATTTTTCTAAAAATCTATTTTCAAAATAGTGCTTTAATATAATAATATTTTTATGGATTTCATGCTTGTCTAATTGCTAATATATTATATGTTTTCAAAATTATATCTTTTTCAAAAATTTGGTTGACCTACATAATTAGACACAAGCCTTTTAGGTCAACACTAATGTTTCTTAAGGCTCTTAGATAGAGTCTGTTGGTGCCGGAAGCACCAAAATCGAACCTATGTTTTGATAATGGCAAAGCGTTCAGAAGTTAAGATTTGGTTGTGATCTAACAAGCTTATCAAGTGTGCAGGAATGTCCTAGGTACACTAGGCACTAAGTCCTAGTTCTATGAATTGGGAAATAAGTACTGGCCGCGAGCTGGGCAACTAGGTCCTGACATAAGGTTGGGCACGAAGACCTCGTCGAGGACTGGGCAAAGAAGACCTAGTGAGTGAAGCTGGGCACTAAGTCCATGTCTAGGACTGGGCACCGAAGACCTGGTAAGTGAAGCTGGGCACGAAGACCTGATCGCGGATTGGGCACGAAGACTTGGTGAGTGAAGCTGGGCAAAAGTCCAACCGGAGGAGCCGGTTGGCAAAAAGGTAAATTCTCCCGAGAGGAGTAGGTGAGGGTGCGTTCCCCGTAGGAGGGAACCTTAGGCATCAATTCGACCTAGGGTTCCATTTGGGAGACCCAAAGTCAGAACCAAGATAGCTCAGACTGTAATAATGCTCTAAACTTATCATTTGTATGCTTTGTATGTCTTTGGAACTAACCCTGGTTGTAGGAATGAAGGGATGAAGTTTCTGCATTCAGGTGCCTCAATGGAGTGAGGCGCCTCACTAGGCTAGGCGCCTGTGATGAGATAGGCACCCCAGTGCAAGGCTACTCCAAGAATTCAAAGCAAACTACCTCTAGTCCATGTCATTGAGGCGCCTATGCTAACACAGGCGCCCCAGTCAACTCAGGCACCCCGGTTGAAGGGATAAGCGCTGGCTGAGTCTGTGGATTGGGTTTCTCGTAGGATAGGCCACGTGTCAAGTGCCCCCTTCAACACAGGCGCCCCACTGACCACTATAAAACGGGTTCACCCCCAAGGCTTGAGAACAACTTGCTAATCTTTCTCTTAACACATTCGTTCAAGCGCTACGCTTTGACATGTTGATGCAGTTTGACCCTGATTGTTGTTTTGGTGTTGACACCGATATTAGTTTAGGTTGATTATGATAATTATGATTAATTCCTGATCAGGGATCAGGCAGGGTATGGGAATCCTAGCTTGGAGGGCTAGGTATTGGAAAATCCTAACCTGAAGGGTTAGGTGTGGAAAATCCTAGCTTGGAGGGCTAGGTGTTGAAAAGTCCTAATTCGGAAGGGTTGGGTGAAAAGTCCTAGCTTGGAGGGCTAGGTGAAAAGTCCTAACCTAGAGGGTTAGGTGAAAAGTCTCAACTTGGAGAGTTAGGTGAAAATGTCCTGGCTTGGAGGGTCAGGTCCTAGCTTGGAGGGCTAGGTTTAGAAAAGTCCTAATCCGGAAGAGTTGCGTGAAAAGTCCTTGCTTGGAGGGCTAGGTGAAAAGTCCTAACTTGGAGGGTTAGGTGCAAATTCCCAACTTGGAGGGTTAGGTGAAAAATCCTTAGCTTGGAGGGCTAGGTTGGAGCCCCTGGATCGGTCTGTTGACCGATCAGGGAGTTGGCACGGTGCTCCTTCGTGGATCAGTCTGGTGACCGATCCAGCGATGACTGATTGGTCTGGTGACCGATCAGGGAGTATGTGTTTCACCCATTACTTGGCTCCTGATCGGTCTGGTGACCGATCAGGGAGCAAACAGTGAGGTTGAGTTCCCCTGCTGATCTGCTCCTGATTGGTCTGGTGACCGATCTGGCTCATTATGCAGATCATTCTGGAGAATGATCCAACATCGCAAGTTCCTCACTAAGATCGATCAGGACGGAGCCTGATCGGTCTGGTCATGATCTGATTGGACTGGCAACAAAGGCTTCGGCTGCTCAGCTGCGCCCTCAGCGCCCAGGGCACCCTCAGCGCCCAGGGCGCCCTCAGCAGCCAAGGCGCCCTGCGCCTAAGACAGCGAAGGCAATCACCCTTATCCAGCCGAGATGCCCGCGAGGAAGGAGTCAAGCAGGGCGCCCTCAGCGTCTAGGGCGCCCCCAGTGTCAAACCTCATCCCTATTCGAGTGGGATAGAGGTTGACCGAGCTAATCTCGGATCAAGTGACACGTGGGGGGGGGGGGGGCGGCCCCGACGTCCAGGGCGCCCCTAGGTGCTATAAATAGCACCCAACACCCAGGCTTCAGAAAACATCTCGAACACAACGCTTCTACGCTCCTCTGCTCTCACGCCTTGCTCCAGAAATTGTCCAACTCGAGCCGACGACGTCCCGCTGCTCTGGAAAAGGTCATCCCACAATTGGACGTCGGTAAAAGAAGAGTATTTTTAATTATTTAGTTTACCGCACTGAATTTGTAAATCAATCCTTGTAAACTATTATTGCGCCTATTATAGAATTGCCCAAAGTAAACGGTCAACGATCGTGGGCCTTGGAGTAGGAGTCGACCCAGGCTCCGAACCAAGTAAAATCGATAGTGTCTCTGTGTGATTTTATTTTTCATAATTTCCGCTGCGTACTTGCTCTAAGTTTTCCGAAAAACGATTTCCGATATTCACCCCCCTCTATCGGTTCTCTCGATCCAACACATCTATCAACATTTCTTTGGTCATCCTCGCCCCGCCGGGCTTGATGAGTTGGGTCCTGATTTTCCTACCTTTGCAGCTCTACGTCTGTCTCCTGTTGATTACATCTTATTCAAGATTATCACAAATTATATCCTCCCAATTACTTCCAAGCCTTTAACTGAAATCCGACCCTACCATTGCCTTATGCTCTACGGCATGCACCGCCAGATGGACTTTGATATCATGGAAAGTATCTTTCAGTCCATTCTATCTTATAGAGAGCCTAGTCGCCGCACAGTCTATATGCCATTTGGTCATCTCATCACCGACTGGCTTATGTCAGTAGGCGTAGATGTCACCAAAGGCAGGACAATCCCCATGGTTCGACAGGATTGCAGACTTGGCCGGCGGGCATTTGCCAAGTCCGGCATCATCTTACGGGACCGCGATGGGGCCTTGGTTTGGAAGGATGGGAGAGGACTCGATGAACTACCTGGGGGAGCACCACATTTTCAGGCACCACCCAGGTTGCTGCACCTCACGAGGCTCCTGCTGCTGGTGATTACTACGATGAGCCCGAGCCGGATTTGCGCTGGCAGATTTCAGAGCTGGATCAGACCGTCCAGCATGATTTTCAGTTGCGAGAGATTTACTGCGAGGAGGTCCGATCATAGTTCCGATCCATTGATCGCAGATTGACCAGCGTGGAGTCCACTGTCTCTGGGGTCCAGACATTGCAGCAGACTTGGTACGCAGAGTGGCACCGCCATACATTTCCAGGGGATGCCCCTTCAGGCAATGCTGCACCAGGATCTGCTGATGCTACGATGGATGATCTCATGCAAGATGACGACCCCCCCGCTGACAGTTGAGCTTGGATGTCCGTTGCCTCTCCTTGTGATCTGTGTACTTGATTGTTTGATTTGTGTGTCTTTCGGGCTGTATGCCCTATGACTTGTCAGTTGTGGCCTTGAGCCGCACGTATTTTGACTTTGATGCATATGTCTTGCATCTTGTTATGCCTTGACTTCTCTGACTTTATCTCACATGTTTATCCTACTTCAGTATGTTTATTGTTGATGCTATGCTGTTTACATGCATATTATCTGGATGTTTGCTGCATTGTCATGCTTATGCTTATGATGCCATGTTCATATGATGCATGTGAATGCTATATCTTGATCTATCTTTTCACATGATGTTATATGTGTTCCAAAATTTCAATCAAAAATCAATTAAATCTTTATGGTTTTGGGATACCCCTAGGATTGAGGGGGAGTATGGTTAAACATAACAGCCCCTCTAGACCCTTTTCGGTGTTCGACAAAGGGGGAGAGTGTTAGTTGGTTAAGTTTAGGTTGATTATATTATAGGGGGAGGATCTTGATTCCCCTATGATTCTGAAAGTTGAGAAATTGATTGAGAATCTCTAAACTTAAAATCGGATTGTCAAACAACAAAAAGGGGGAGATTGTTGATGCAGTCTGACCCTGAGTGTTATTTTGGTGTTGACACCGATTTTAGTTTAGGTTGATTATGATGATTATGATTAAGTCCTGATCAGGGATCAGGCAGGGTATGGGAAATCCTAGCTTGGAGGGCTAGGTATTGGAAAATCCTAACTTGGAGGGTTAGGTGTGGAAAATCCTAGCTTGGAGGGATAGGTGTTGAAAAGTCCTAATTCGGAAGGGTTGGGTGAAAAGTCCTAGCTTGGAGGACTAGGTGAAAAGTCCTAACCTGGAGGGTTAGTTGAAAAGTCCCAACTTGGAGAGTTAGGTGAAATTGTCCTGGCTTGGAGGGTCAGGTCCTAGCTTGGAGGGCTAGGTTTGGAAAAGTCCAAATCCGGAAGAGTTGGGTGAAAAGTCCTAGCTTGGAGGCTAGGTGAAAAGTCCTAACTTGGAGGGTTAGGTGCAAATTCCCAACTTAGAGGGTTAGGTGAAAAATCCTTAGCTTGGAGGGCTAAGGTGGATGAAACCCTAGCTTGGAGGGCTAGCTTGGAGGCCCTAGATCGGTGATAAGCACCATTTTATTGATTATTTTAATTGCTAAAATCCATGTTTGACCCATGTTTTTATTGCTTAATTATGATTTTACCCTAGGTTTTGGAGCTTTATCTTATTTTGGACTTAATTGCAAAATTACATAATTTTTGGATTATTTGGCCACTAATTTTTTGATATATTTTTTTGTAGGCATGAAAGGATCCTGGACCTAGGGCATATTGGGTCAAACCTGAGTCGGATGTGAACCGGATCGAATTATCAAGCCTACGATTAATCCGGGCCGTCCAATTCAAGAGCGACTAGATCTGAGCCATCCGGGACGATCTGAAGCAATCCGAGCTAGGGTTAGGGTTGATCAAGCTCTATGATCAAGATCTGAAGGTTTCATCCCAATCGGAGCTAAATCAACCGTTGGATCAAGCAAGGAGGGCTCTAGAGTGTCTATTCACTGATTGAGTTGATCTGGACCATCCGTTGCACATCTGGAGGATCCGAGCTACCACAAGGCAGATCCTGACCCCAGATCATCATCATAAAAGTTTGGCTCCAATCAGAGCAAGATCAGCCGTTGGATCTCCTCCAATCAATCTGAGCCGTCCATTGGTTATTACTTAAGGAAAAATCACGCAGCAGCTGTTCTTGGTCGCGCATCCTCGCCGCAGCTGTTTGCGATTGGTTTTCTCCTTCGTTTCTTCTCGTTTCTTCAGCAAATTCTTCATCCGAAGGGCGTGACCACCTCAATTCGAGCTCGTCCTTGAGTGACAGCAAGGATCGGATTGAGGCTTAGCTTAATTTTGTTTAATTAGCTATAATGTCATTTCTGCACTGTTTCATTTCTGAATTTTTCGTATCAGCACTCAGATTTTGTTTCCTGATTGTTACTGTTAAATTAGTGTTCAATCTTCAAGTTTAATAGCTAGGGAACTTGTTTAGTGGATAATTGCTTCAAATTTCAGTTGATTTCCTCTTCTAAAGCCTGCGTATCAGTTTGCGTACCAACTTTTGCAGTAGATTTCAGTTCAGTTCTGAGTTCTTAGTTTACTTCTAATTCGATTCTTGTTTAGTTTATCATCTGCAATTGAAGACAACCTTTAGTTTGTTAAGGAAATTGAGCTGAGATGGTTAGCAATTTGGTTTCAATTTTGCATTTTCGGTTCAGATTGTTGCATCGAGTTCTGTTTCTGTAACTTGAATCCTATTTCTGCAATACAATCATTCTGCAGCCCTTAGTTCAAATCTGTTTAAGTGTGTATCAGTGAGACTTGAGATGGAATTCTATTGCAATCGAATTTAGTTGTTTTGTTGAGTTTTAGCATCCAATTAGTTTCGGAATTGCTGCACACCAGTTTCAGTTTCTACATCAGCTGTCTTCTCTTCATTGGCAGCTTGGTCCTCCAAGCTGAATTAATCTGTTTCTGAATTCTGATTTCTGATAACTCGAGTCCCATATCTGCTGCTGAATTTCTGCTTCCAAAAGCTGCACATAAGTTTATTTCTGAAGTTATCAGCCTTGGTCTGAATTTCTGAATCCATTCCATTTCTGCATGTTAGCTTAATTCAGCTGCACATCAGTTCGATTTTCATAGCTGCAAGGTTTGAGTTAATATTTCTGAAGCCGTATCAAATTTTCAGTAGCTTCTCTGATTTTCCCTGAACATTTTCAGTAGCTTGTTAAGCATCTTTCTTGTGCATTTCAGTTCTGTTCTGGACGTTTCTGCATGGATTGAATCTTGCTACTGCAATTCTTCTTTCCAACTTGCAATCAGTCCCTTGTTGGCTCACATTTCTAAGCTGAATTTGATCAGTTTCTGAAATTTGTTTTGTATCAGATTAACATCCCTGCAGCCAATTTTCTGCAATTCTGCAGCTTACAGCTTTGAAATTCTGCATTCTAGTCACTTGCTGCATCTTTCCTTCTAGTTTCTGCAATGTTCTAAATCGATCAGCTATTCTAAATTGCTATGTTACAGCTTTAGCATTTAGCTCAGCTCTTGGCAACAAAGTAGCAATTTTGGCACAAGCGTTTCTCTCTTTGTATCAAGTTTGTCCAATTGCTCTCACTTGTATCAATGAATTCTTGGCAAGATGTTTGGTATCAATTTGGTTTTAGTTTGCTTGTATTTGGTTTGTCTCGAGTTTGATTTTGTGCTTCATTGATTGGCATTTGTTTTGCCTTTGAAATCCGAATCAGTTTCCTAAATTGAATAAGTGCTTTAGTTGATTCGGTTTCCATTGGTTGAGTCATTACTTGCCATCTCATTGGTTGGTTTATTAGTTTGTCTTCCTCCATTTTAATTGTCATTTCATTCTGAATTGAAAATAAAACCCAGATTTTATTTGAAACCCAAAAGCATAAACGACACCTAAGTACAAGCGCGAATCAAACAAACCTTCAACTAGTCCCTTGAAAAAATACGACCTGTGGCCCCTTTACTACGCTTTTCTTCTTTGATTGCAAAAAGGGTTTCCAGCTTCTCATTTATAAATTCTAAATCTGATGAGCCCACACATTTCGTGACAATTTAATCTAGTATATTTGGGCATATCAAATTTTTGGCGCCGTTGCCGGGGAACTGTTAGTTGACTTGTTTGATTTTAGCTTGTGGACTTTTTGCACATCATTCTTGATTTATTTTTGTGCTTATTGCTATATCTTTGGATTTGATTTTATCTGTTTATCTGTTTATCCACTTTTACTGCGATTTGTTTTGTTTTTATGACCAGGTCTTTAGGTGCTGAATTAGAAGATTTCGACCCTGAGATTGAGAGGACCTTCAGAGTCAGGAGGAGCCAGGCCATTCTTTCTGAGACTACAGATATCCCTCCACTTCAGACTATCAGCACTCACTCAGGCATTGACATGGCAGACCACCAGAGAACCATGAAGGAGCTTGCAGCACCGGACGCTGCATTTCAGTACTCCAGCATAGCTTATCCAGAGCTAGAGGGTAATTTTGAGTTAAAATCTGGACTTATAAATTTGTTGCCAAAGTTTCAGGGTTTATCTGGGGAGGATCCAAACAGACACTTGCACGAGTTCCATGTGGTATGCTCTACTATGAAGCCGCAGGGCGTTTCTGAAGAAGACATTAAGTTAAGAGCATTTCCTTTTACCTTGACTGGGGCTGCTAAGGATTGGTTGTATTATTTGCCCACTGGACATGTTGCTAGTTGGATTGAAATGAAGAGAACATTTTTAGAGAAGTTTTTTCCAGCATCAAGGACCGCCATTATCAGAAAAAGTATTTGTGGTATTCAACAAGTGGTTGGAGAGTCCCTTTATGATTATTGGGAGAGGTTCAAGAAGTTATGCTCTAGCTGTCCTCAACACCAAATTAGTGAGCAACTTCTTGTGCAATATTTCTATGAAGGTTTATTACCTTTCGATAGGAGCATGATTGATGCGGCGGCAGGAGGAGCCTTAGTAAACAAAACTCCGGAGCAAGATAGAGTACTCATTTCTAACATGGCGGAGAATACTCAACAATTCGGGAGTAGAGCACTCACTACAAGAGGGGTTAATGAAGCTCAAGTGTTGCCTAGTGAACAAAAAGAAAGCAAGAGCTCATTGTTGGAGAGCCAATTGACGGAGTTGGCATCTTTAGTGAAGCAAATGGCATTGAACAATGTGAACAAAGCCTCAAATTTTTCAACAACTTCATTTCCAAATCAAGTTACAAGAGTATGTAGCATTTGTTCAAGCCAAGAACATAATTCGGACCTTTGTCCAAATCTCCAACAAGATGAATCGGTTGCGGCCTTGGCTAGAACTCAATTCCAACAAAGAAATGACCCCTACTCATCTACCTACAATCCGGGTTGGAGGAATCATCCTAACTTGAGGTATGGAAATTCTTTCTACCAACAAGAGCCTCAAACTCAGCCCTCACAGCCACTCCAACGAATTTTCCAGCAAGTTCAGCAACAACACCAACAATCACAGCACCAAAATCAAAGTTTTCAGCCCCTAAATCAGCACTTCCAGCAACCATTTCAGCAGCCATTTCAAGGATCTCAACAAGGTTTTCAAGGGCATATGAATTATCCACAACCATACCAACCTCTACAGCAGCAAGTTCAACAATCACAGCAAAATTTCCAGCCTTGGAACTCAAGTTTTCAGCCCCAAAACCAAGAATTTCAGCCCAATCAATTTCAATCTCCACAACAACCATTTCAAATGCAAAATCAAAATTTTCAAGGCTGTAATTCTTAGCAAATTCAACCCACATTCCAACCGACTTATCAGCAATGTCAACAGAAATTTCAGAACTCCAATCAGCCCCAACAGCCCCAATTCCAACAATTACAACAAGATGATATCATTGGAGCTATACAAAACCTCGGAAGGCAATTGGGACAATTGGCTAATGATGTGAATCAACTTAAGGCTCAAGGATCAAGCCAACTACCTTCCCAAGCTGTTCCCAACCCAAAGGGAAATGTTAGCGCAATTTATTTGAGGAGTGGGAAGGTTGCATCAACTCAAAATGACCCAAGAGCAGAATTTTCAGGAAACCGGACAGCTTCACCAATTCCGGCCCAAAACCACACTAAAATGAGTTCAAATTCAGCTGATTCCAACCCTAGCCTGTTCCCGACTCAATCCTCAAGCAACCCTCCAAATTTGGTGGCAAATGGAGAAGAAAACAGTGCCGAGGCCGATTTTACAGCAGCCACTTCGCAGGGGGCAGCAGGGCAGAATTCAGCAGCTCCATTTTCGGCCAAAGAAGATGATTTTAGGGTTCCTTTGCCTTTTCCACAAGGGAGAACTCCAACCAAAAGACATGTGGAGGAGGAGAAAGCAAAAGAGTATAATGAGTTGGTGAAACTTTTTAGTAAAGTTGAAATTAATGTACCCTTGCTGACGATGATTAAACAGGTTCCTAAGTACGCAAAATTTTTGAAAGATCTTTGTATTCATAAGAAGAAGCTTAAGGAAAATGAGTTAGTCAGCATGGGGAAGAATGTTTCATCACTCATCCACGCCATCCCTCAGAAATGTGAAGACCCAGGCATGTTCACTGTATCTTGTGAGATAGGGAGCACCACGCTACATGATGCTATGCTTGATTTAGGAGCTTCTATTAATGTCATGCCCAGGACAGTCTTCCAGATGCTTGGCATTGGTCCTCTACAGCCCACTGGAGTTGTGATACAGCTAGCAGATAGGAGCCAGACCCGCCCGGCAGGAGTTATTGAAGATGTGTTGGTTAAAGTGAAAGAGTTGATTTTCTCTGCGGACTTCTACATTCTGGACATGGAGGGAGAGTATCTTGCACGCAGATCCCCACTCATCCTTGGGAGGCCTTTTCTGAAGACTGCCAAAACAAAGATTGATGTTTATGCTGGCACACTATCGATGGAGGTGGGAGACACAATAGTCCAGTTTAGCCTTTTCGATGCTATGAAGCATCCGAGGGAGGATCACTCCATCAGGAGCGTGGATATTCTTGATGAGCTAGGGCAGACAGAGCTAGAGGCTGAGGGATTTTTACCTGATTTTCCTGGAGGAGCTATGTATTCAGAAGAGGCTGAGAGGTTATTTACTGCTGAGACTGAGGATTTTTCAGAAGAAATTTCAGACACACTTCCAGTTGGAGAGTTTTTTCTAGGTGTAGGGGATTTCACAGAGCCCCAGGGACCACCACCATTTCCGCAAAGTGTAGGGGATTGCACAAAGCCCCAAGGACCACTTATTCCAGTTGAGTGCCTACTAGAACTTGAACCTGATATGGAACCAATACTTGACCCGGAGGGAGCTATGGACACATCTATCATTGTGGAACCTCCAGGTATTTTTTCAGCGCGATCAGGTAAGTATTTCTTTTACTTTTTTGGAAACATCAATGGAGGTACCAAAAGTTGATTTTATTGGTTGCGATAGAATTCTTGATATATCATGTGTGGAAAATAATTGTGAAAATTTCATTGAATTGTCCAAAATAGATTTCATTGAGTATGATAAGTTTCTTGATGCATCTTGGGTAGGTATTCATTGTGAAAAAAATTTTGAGCTGCCTAAAATTGATTTTATTGGATGTGATACATTCTTTGATACATTCTCTGCAAAGACTGATATTATTTCATTTCTTTCCTACCCTGCACGCTTGAGAGGGGTATTACATGGTTTTGCAGGGTCCAGAAGACTTTTGGAGTGGGAGCTTCATCTAAACAGACTCAAACCTCCTGGACTGTATCCCACAAAGAATAAAGAGGTTGCAGTTAAGTCCAAATGTGGGGGAGCGATGCACTATAAAGTTGAACAAATGGAAGAAGCTCTTTCGCACACCCAAACTCCTCCACTACCACGGTGGAGGCTTTTTCTTGACAGACTCCGACCGCCAGAAATAAAAGGGAGTTTGATCTTTGTTGCCTTTTCCTTTATTGCATGTTTTCACTCTTAAAATGAGTTCTTGATAATAAACACGTGAGTAGAGTAACATGAATAAATAGACATTGTAAATACCATGTCTTTCCTTTTAGCACTTTTTCTTGCATGAGTGGAAATAAATGTATCCCTTTAGGTTATCTTCATGTCATGTTAGAGTCTTTTGAAAATAAATTAAATTTGGTTGTTAAAACTTAGGATTTGAGATCATGGATGAAATCTTGGATGCTTGAGTACTACTTTGCTTTAGATGCTTGATTGAGGAGTTGAGATGAATCATTTTTACCTAGTGAGATTAGCCTTATTTTGTGATACACATATGTTATTGTATTCTAGAACTTGCTTTGGTTCTTTCAAAACATTATTTCAATGATTGGATCACATTTATAGAGGCTAATCCATTTGTTTTCCTTTCCACATCAATTTTTAGCAATAATCATGTTTATCCTATTTGTCCTTACTTATTTTTTTTACTCTTACCTTCACTTTTCTTTGGACTTGTTGTTTGAAATGTTTCTAATGTTATTTTGCCCGAGACGGACAAAGATTTAAGTGTGGGGGAGTGACTAGTTTTTTGGAAAGATTTGGTATCAAAGAGGCACTTTATTTCGAAAAAATTTTGCCAAGTTGAAGCCAAAAGGTGCTAAGTGAGTGAATTTGAATTCCAAAAATTAGCAAGAGGATGGAAGTAAGTGGAGCATCTAGATTCTTATCATACCTTGAAAAATGGCACACCAACAAAGAAAAAAAAATTTCTGTGCCATTACAAAGAAAAATCTGTACCAAAAATGAAAAAAAAAGAAAAATTGATGAGGAGCATGTTTCGGCCAAAAGAAGAGCAGCTGTGTTAACTCGAATTCAGAATTTAGTGCCAAGTTGAATTCAGCTGAACCAAAGAAAAAAAATTTTTGGAACTGCAGCAGGGGCAGATCATGAATTTAAGCAGAAAATCTGTGCCAAGGTCTAAAGGTGGCAGAATTTCAGTTATACACTTTGAGAGAAGCTGATTGCAGCTGAACTGTTCTGAAGTTAAACTAGTGCAAGAATCTGCCGAGTGCTGAAATGCAGCAAGTGCAGGACAGACAAGCTGAGACTGCAGCTGAAGAAAAAAAAACAACAACAAGAAAAAAATCAGATTGGAAGTGCTAGGATTGTGGTTGAGCTTTGGCATAGATTAGTATCAAATGGAAGCTGAATTTGGGTTTGGAAATTAGTAAAGCAGTGCTGAAATTGACACAGCTTGAATCAGAACAAGATTGAATTTCAGAATCGGAACAGAGGAAGAAAGGAAAAATCAGTGAAGTTGAAATCAGAAAACAGCTTGGATCAAAAATCGAAAATGCA
>JAGFNQ010005056.1:399812-432011 GCA_024364735.1 Boesenbergia rotunda | reverse complement strand
ATGCTGTATTTCTGGAAAAAGAATTTCTTTTACAAGAAAATAGTGGGAGTGGCATTGAACTTGATGAAGTTCGAGAACTCCAATAGACATTACAGAGATACCTAGTCTAGACCCATAACCAATAACTCATAATGATGAGCTATCAGTTGAACCTAAAACAACACCACCTCTTCGTAGGTCTGATAGGATACGCAATATTCCAGAGAGATACGGATTTCTCATAAGTTAATCGAACGACGTGTTACTCATTAGCGATGACGAACCTATCAGTTATGAAGATGTTCTGAAAAGTTCAAAAAGGGACAAATGGCTTGAAGCCATGAAGTCGGAAATGGATTCCATGTACGAAAATCAAGAATGGGACTTGGTTAACCCACCTGAAGGGATTAAGCCCATAGGGTGCAATTGGGTTTTCAAAAAGAAAACCGACATGGAAGGTAATGTTGTTACCTTTAAGGTTAGATTAGTGGCAAAAGGATATCGTCAGAAATAAGGAATTGATTATGACGAAACCTATTCGCCAGTAGCTATGCTTAAATCCATTCGGATGCTCCTGGCCATAGCAGCTCATTATGATTATGAGATATGGCAAATGGATGTGAAAACGGCTTTCCTTAATGGAAACCTGCTTGAGGATGTATACATGATACAACCTGAAGGTTTCACATCGGTTGACAAAACCAAAATATGCAAGCTTCGGCGATCCATATATGGACTGAGGCAAACATCCAGGAACTGGAACATCCGTTTTGATGAGACAATCAAAGAGTTTGATTTCTCACAAAATGCTGACGAACCTTGTGTGTACAAGAAGGTTAGTGGGAGTGCAGTCGTATTCCTAGTATTATATGTCGATGACATATTACTAATAGGAAATGATATATCAGTCTTACAGTCGGTTAAAATTTGGTTGTCCAAATCTTTCTCCATGAAAGACCTGGGAGAAGCAACCTATATCCTTGGGATTAGAATCTATAGAGATAGATCAAAACGGTTGCTTGGTCTTTCACAGTCTACATATATAGACCGAGTGCTAAAAAGGTTTAGCATGTCGGAATCCAAGAAAGGGTACCTTCCCATCAGGCATGGGATAAACCTTTCAAAGTCTATGTGTCCGCGCATAGAAGACGAGAGGATTTGCATGAATAAGATTCCTTATGCATCCGTGATAGGATCTATCATGTATGCTATGTTATGTACTAGGCCCGATGTATCATATGCTCTGAGCATCACGAGCAGATACCAGTCTGATCCAGGAATGGATCATTGGGCGGCTGTCAATACAATACTTAAGTACTTATGAAGAACTAATGATGTGTTCCTAATATATGGAGAAGGAGATATGGTAATACGTGGGTATACAGATGCCAGTTTCCAGACAGATAAGGATGACTCCAAATCTCAGTCTGGATACGTATTTACTTTGAATGGAGGCGCAATAAGTTGGAAGAGTTCCAAGCAAGACACTGTAGCGGATTCTACCACGGAAGTGGAACATATTGCGGCTTCGGAAGTAGCAAAAGAAGCAGTCTGGATCAAGAAGTTTGTCTCGGAACTTGGTGTGGTTCCAACCATTGATGAAGAAATACAGGTTTACTGCGACAACAATGGTGCTATTGCACAAGCAAAGGAACCAAGGTCTCATCAGCGATCCAAACACGTGCTTCACCGCTATCATCTGATCAGAGAGATTATAAGTAGGAATGATATACAAATTGAGAAAATTCCCACTAAAAGGAATTTAGCGGATCCTTTAACTAAGGCCTTGCCTCAAAGCAAGTTTGAGGGTCATGTTAGAGCTTGTGGTATTGGATACCGTAGCGATTGGCATTAGGCCAAGTGGGAGTTTGTTAGTAATATGAGAGAAGTGTCCTAAGGCAATCGCCTTATGATTGTAATCATTTACTTTAATAAATGAATATTCACTATTTGAGTATACATGTTCGTGTATTTGATTGAGATCTTAAACTCATTTACTGAATGTCCGCAATACAATTCACAGCATGAGAGAATTTGTGATGAATTCACAACTAGTGATTATCTCTACATGTGCAATTGTGAAGTATTGAAATTGTCCCTAGTCGATGAATTGATAAATACGGACACTATCAATTCTGTTGAGACTAGCATGGGTTATTCTCTAATCAGCTGATTCTCTCTGGCTGGTATCATTGGGATGTCCAGAGATAAACATGAATGCTAGTTAAGGGAACTAGTTCATTGGAGTGACTAGCTATAAAACTTCATATGGTAATCTGCATATAGATATGTCAATGAAGTTCTTACTGTAGCTTAAGTGCGATGTTCCTTTGACTTGCGATGTTCAAGTCATCTTGGACATAAAGACTTATACTTTGACATCTTAAGCAAGCATCTCCAAGGAGGTGTGGACCCAGATGATTGGGTATAAGCCGAAGTGCCCGAAGATGTTTGAACAGCCTACAAAGGATTCACCACTCCTTGCGAGGAGATGTATACCCAGGCCTATCGTCGGATTGTTACTCGAAGCCTCTGGCCAGAGCATCACATGTTCGAGTATGAATCTCTCGAAACATGAGAGTAACTAGAATCCGTTGGACGAGAAAGACATTACTTGGGCTAGGTGTGACGTAGTCAGCCTAGTGGGGACTGACACACATAGACCGTGTCCTGAACCAAGTGGGTAAAGATGGTGAAGGGAATGAGGCACGATCATTATAGCTGCTGAAGGGTTTCAGAATATTTCTGAGGTCAACCGTTGATCTTTCGATTAATTGGGGATCATGATGTACTACTAGGTGCCACTCATGATCGTTCTATAATTGGTTAATTATAGACGGCCAACTAAATCGAAGCCTATTTAGTCACACGCACTACGAGTGATCCGAGGGATTTAAAACGAGTTGAAAATTGGATTTCCGATCAAGAAGAGAAGTCGAATCTGAATTTATCAGAGACGCATCGGAAGCTTAAAATGGCTAAGTCTTTTGAAGGCTTATTGGACGAATTAAATGAGTTTAATTCGTAAGGTACGGCATGGATTTGGCCGGCCAAAGAGGGTTCCACCCTCTTTGGTTTGGCCGGCCACAATAAAAAGGGAAACCAATTGTTTGGTTTAAATTATAAAATAATCGAGCGTGTTTGTTTTATAAAATTATGGATAAAGAAATTTATATAAAAAATTTATAGAAATTTATTCTTTTATGGAAATTAAAATGAACCATGGATTGTTTATTTTATTTTATAAAATCAATTATGAATTGATTTTTCCATGATAAGAAAAATTTATATAATAAATTTCTTGTAAAATTTTATTCCATAATAAAAGAGGAGACATGTTGTTTTTATTATAAATTAAGTTATAATAAAAACTTGCATAACGAATAATTCATAGAAAAATTTATAAGATAAATTTCTTATGAAAAATTTATTCCGTTAAAAGGAGACTTGCGATAAAGAGGCTACTATATAAAGGTGCAAAGGCAAGGCTTGGAATTAATCAAGAGATCAAGGATTCCTGCCTAGCCTCTCTCCTCTCCTTCTCTCTCTATCCCTCTTCTAGTGCCGGCCGGGCCTAGAAAACCCCTTCCCCTTTGCCGTGTTTTTTTTTTTTTTTTTGTAGCTTCCACCACCAAGAAAGAGCCGAGAAGAAGAAGCGGGTGTGACTCCTTCCATCCTCCAGAATCTTGTTACCTACATTTTGTTATGGTGTAACGCCCGACCTTATATCTACCCTAAAGGCGGGGTTACGGGTCCACACATTCATATCATGCAATCATATTAAACATGTATATCCAAACAAACAGTTACAATACATGAACTAGTAATAAGCATGCTTATTGAACACTAATTACCAAGCAAGGTTTTCCTTCAATTCTTTTATATCTACATGCATTTACAACCTAATATGGAAATCATTTAACACACTATAGCATGGAAATCTCAAGTAAGCATATAGCAAGAGTTATCTAGTCTTAGATACATGCAAAAGAAGCATTCAAAGAACAGAAAATGGCAATTATCTAACATTTTACTTAGCATGCATACTACAAATTAGACATTAATATAGTATTATCTACATGACATAGGTTCATATCTCTAACAGTAGAGTAGTCACATCATCATACATTCAGAGTATAGCAATACAATTTCAATCTTTCATAGGAAGCAGTTAGATTCTAGACAAACTAAGGTAGATAGAATCTTTCATCCTTTCCCGAGCCATCACCACACACATCCTCCAACCTTCCCTCTGCCTCTTCCTTTAGTTCGAGTATTTCTTACCGCTATCTGCAGCATAAGAAAAATAACAGGAACTAGTAAGCAAAACATGCTTAGTAAGAATCCGGGCCTACTCGCAAAATCCATATCGATACATCATATCATGTACACAGTAATCAAGATAGAACAGATTATAAGCCCATAAGCATCTCATCAAAGCATCATGCATCATAAGCATCTCATCAAAGCATCACATCAAATATCTCTAAGTACTTTACGGAACAATATATCACATGATGAGAAAAGTATGTTTTTCAAAAGTTCCATAATGGTAAGTACTTCAAAATAACATATCATCATCCAGGGCCCAGTTGTCGTACCACATCATCATGCGCGTTCCCTAATAAATTGGGGTAGCGAGCCACCAATCTAATTAGAGCAGGACCCTTCCGTCCTACCAATGCCATGACCTTAACATGCTCATTGGATTTGTTTAACGACCCCCTTCCGAGTCGGGTAGACAACTTTCCAAAGTAAAGTAATTTATCATGCAATTACTCATATAAGTATATGCCTAAAGGTACTCTTAATCACTTCTCAAAGGGACACACCACACATTCGGGTGCTCTTGATCCCCTAGGGACACACCACGCATTCGGGTGCTCTTGATCCCAGTTTAATAGAGTAACCCTTTTTAGGCATATTATCAAACACATCATGTTCATATCATCAAGGTGCCCCATGGGCTATAAGGCATGCTTTTATACCTAACAAGATAGGTCACATAATTTATACACACATCACATATGTAGTAGCATGCTTCATGGTCTCATTAGGTACTTCCCAACCCTAGACTAGGGTTGGCCGAAACATACAAGTAAGGGGATTTGGTTTTCCAAGCAAGCATTCATTCAAGCATTTCTACAAACACCTCAAGTACCTTTCATGTTAACAATTAAACATGGTTTATATCTCATATTGGGATTAGCATTCACTAACCCTAATCCCTAGGTCTTGGCCGAAACCTATCTAAACCCTAACCCTAGTTTCATAGGGTAAGAGTATCAAATATTCATACAAACATATATTCAAACACTTGATCTACATTCCTAAGCATGAATCCATTAGAGAAAATCATAAAATCCCAAACCCTAAATTCTATCATGCTTGGCCGAAAGTTGTAGGGCACTAAAACCCTAATTTTGTCTTCCAAAATTTGGAAACATCACATATGGTATAAATCCTAGGGTACTAGCATGTATCAAGTTGATCAAAAGCCTTCCTTGGACTCCAACAAGGGTGGCCGAAACCTTAAAGGACAAACCCTAGTTTTGTTCTTGATACCTTGAGAAAATCACTACATGTATACCTAAATCTTAAGGTCTTCCATGCATCAAGTTGGATCAAAAACCTTCTCTTGGACCCCTTACAAGAGTGGCCGAAACTTCCACTAGGGAAGTTCTTGCAATTTTCAAAGGATGAAACAAACAACATTCAATAACCATTATGCCACAGGCGAGAGGATACTTACATCCTAGCGCTGGAAATTCCTTTAAACCGTAGGGTACCCTACACTTGAAGGGTATGTGAAGATCTTTTCTTCCAAATCTTCTCTCTAAGATCCTTGGTCTTGGTAGATGACAAGATCACTTGGATTTCCCTCTTGAATTGCCTAGGGTTAGAACCCTTGCTAGGTTTTCGAAAATGGAAGAAGGAAGAAGAGAGGTTTCGGTTTGGGAAGTGAAGAGGAAGAAGAAAAGAAAGAGGAAGTTATTCCAACTTCCCCTATTTATACTTTCTCATGAAAAGACATGTCTCTTCACTCTTACCCACTTAACAAGCATGTTCCTTTCTCCTTCTACATGAAATATTGCTTGGTTCATTGGTTATGACATGGTGAGTGCAACTAGGAGGTCCAAGGTTCAATCCTTGCTTCCTCCACTTTGCACTTTCTTTTTAGCACCATTCATTTCCAAGCCCAATAAACCAAGCCCATCATGAAATTCATAATATGAATAATATTTTATGAATTCAGAATATTTCATAATATCCCAAAAATATTATTTCATAATATTTGTAATATTCCATTTTCATGAATATAATATTTCATGCTAATATTTCATGATAATAATATTTCATGAATATAATATTTCATGCATATAATATTTCATGCATTCATAACATTTTATAGCATGTGATTGCATGAAATTTATATCATTTCATTATAACCATTTTCATACATTGTCATGATTTTACATTGACAAATTTGGGGTGTTACAATCCTCCCTCTCTTATAGAAAGTTCGTCCCGAACTTTAAACAATTCCCCAGGTATTCAAATTGTAAAAATTGGGGTGTTACAATCCTACACACCTTATAAAAAGTTCGTCCCGAACTTTAAAATAGTTCCGGATACTTTGATCGCATCGTATCTTCCTGTTCCCAGGTGGCTTCTTCGAACTGCTCGTTCCGCCACAGAACCTTTACTAAGGATATTTCCTTGTTCCTTAGTCTTTTAAATTCCCGATCAAGGATCTGGATCGGTCGGCGTTCGGAACTAAGACTCTCTTGTTCTTGCACTGGTGGGGGTTCTATAATTTGAATCGCATCAGGGATACACTTCTTGAGCATCGATACATGGAAGACGTTGTGTATAGCCGCCATTTCTGGCGGTAACTCCAGTGCGTAGGCCACCTTGCCTACTCGTCTCAAAATCTGGTAGGGTCCCACGTATCGCGGACTCAGTTTCCCCTTCTTTCCGAATCTCATCACCCCTTTCATAGGGGCTACCTTCAGAAATACCGAATCCCCAACCTCGAACTCAAGCGGTCTGCGTCGCTTATCAGCGTAGCTCTTTGCCGACTCTGGCAGTCTCTATCTCTGGCGGATATTCTTTATGCCTGAGTGGTCTCATCAATAATATCAGTCTGGAGTCCCATCTCCCTCTTTTCACCACTCTCATGCCAGCATAAAGGAGATCTGCATTTTCTTCCGTATAGTGCTTCGTACGGTGCCATCCCGATAGTAGCCTGATAACTGTTGTTATAAGCAAACTCTGCCAGGCTCAGGTATCGACACCAGCTTCCCTTGAAGTCCAAGGCGCAAGCTCGCAACATATCTTCTAGTATCTGGTTTACTCGTTCAGTCTGCCCGTCAGTCTGGGGTGAAAGGCTGTACTGAACTTCAGCTTCGTGCCAAGGGCCTTCTGCACGTGTCCCCAAAAATCAGAAGTAAATCGACCGTCTCGGTCAGAGACGATGGTCTTGGGAACCCCGTGTAGTCGGACAATTCCTTGACGTACAGTTGGCCAGCTGCTCAACTGAATAAGTCATCCTGATAGCCAGAAAATGCGCGGACTTGGTCAGCCGGTCTACAATCACCCATATACTATCATATCCATTTGTAGTCCGAGGCAGCCCTGATATAAAATCCATAGATATGTCCTCCCATTTCCACTCGGGAATAGGTAGAGGCTGCAGAACTCCCCCAGGTCTCTGGTGTTCTGCTTTGACCCTCTGGCAGGTCAAACACATGCTAATATAATGGGCTACATCTTTCTTCATGCCGGACCACCAAAATTTACCTTTCAGATCTTGATACATCTTGGTAGACCCAGGATGCATCGCGTAAGGTGTGCCGTGAGCTTCCTCGAGTATCCTTGTCCGTAAGTCGGAGTCGTCGGGAACGCATAATCGATCCCGGAGATATAAAACTCCACTATCGGAAATCCGGAATCCCTCGCCCTTGCCTTCAAGAATCTCTTGCTTGATTCTCTGAAGACTCGGATCAAGATTCTGCTTCTCCAGAATACCATCAAATAATGTCGGCGCAATCTGTAGAGTAGAAAGCTGTCCCGATATAATCTCGATTCCGAAATCCATAATCTCTTTCCCTAAGGGTTGTGACAAAGCCGACAAAGATATTAAAGTAGCACATGATTTTCTACTCAGAGCATCGGCTACCTTGTTGGCTTTTCCCGGATGGTACAGGATCTCACAATCGTAGTCCTTGACCAACTCGAGCCATCGGCGTTGTCGCATATTCAGGTCTTTCTGGGTGAAGAAATACCGCAGACTCTGGTGATCAGTAAAGACCTTGCACTGAGTGCCATATAAATAATGCCTCCATGTTTTCAGCGCAAAGACCACCGCTGCTAATTCCAAATCATGGGTAGGATAATTCTTTTCATGTTCCTTCAGTTGCCTAGAGGCATAGGCAATTACCTTCCCATTTTGCATAAGTACAGCTCCGAGTCCAAGTTTGGATGCGTCGCTGTACATATCGAAACCCGTATCATTTTCCGGAAGAGTCAATATAGGAGCGCTAGTCAGTCTCCTTTTCAGTTCAGAGAAACTCTTCTCGCATTCGTCGGTCCAGATATATTTCTTATCTTTCTTTGTAGAGCTGTCATAGGGCTGCAATCCGAGAGAATTCTCTACGAATTTTCTGTAGTAACCTGCTAACCCCAGAAAACTTCTGACCTCACTGGCATTCTTGGGTCTGGACCAGTTACTTACGGCCTCAATTTTAATTGGGTCGACCATCACTCCGTCCTTGGAGATGATATGTCCCAAGAATGACACTTGATTCAGCCAGAACTCACATTTAGAAAATTTAGCATACAGTTGTTCTTTCTGAAGAATCTGTAATACTATACCCAGGTGCTCTGCATGCTCTTCGGAAGTCCTCGAATAAATAAGGATGTCGTCGATGAAGACGATCACAAATCTGTCGAGAAATGCCGAGAAAATCCGATTCATAAGGTCCATGAATATTGCCGGAGCATTAGTAACTCCAAACGGCATCACTACGAACTCATAATGTCCGTATCTCGTCCGGAAAGCAGTTTTGGGTATATCCTCATTTTTCACCCGGACTTGGTGATAACCAGACCTCAGATCAATCTTAGAGAAAACCGTAGCTCCCTTTAACTGATCGAACAGGTCATCTATCCTGGGTAGAGGGTACCTGTTCTTTATGGTCACATTGTTTAATGCCCGATAGTCGATACACATACGCATCGACCCGTCCTTCTTCTTGACGAACAGTACGGGAGCTCCCCAGGGGGAATGACTAGGGCGATAAGTCCCTTGTCGAGAAGCTCTTGTAGCTGTCCTTGCAATTCCTTCAATTCAGTCGGCGCCATTCGGTATGGTGCCTTCGAGATGGGGTTAGTACCAGGAATCAAATCAATGGCAAATTCAACCTCTCTTTCCGGTGCTAACCCTGGTAAGTCATCAGGAAATACCTCTGGATAGTTGCATACAACTTTGACGTCTTCTAGCTTCGGGTCCTCTGTAGGACGTGTATCAACCACATGAGCTAGAAATCCAGAACATCCATTCTCTAACATTTTCCTTGCTTTCAGAGCCGATAAGAATTTGCCAGTCTTCTTCTTCGGCTCTCCGATAAATTCAAAGAGAATCCCCGTCTCAGGTCGGAAGATGACCCTTCGTTTTCGGCACTCAATAGAAGCGCCGTATTTATCCAAGAAATCCATGCCCAATATTATGTCATAATCTGACATGGCAAGCACTATCAGATCGCAGTAGAGTTCTCTATCTGCAACTCTGATTGGTGCGGCACGTAGCATTTGGGTAGAGGGCATCACCTCTCCCGAGGGCAATGTAGTTAGAAACTTGCAATCTAGTTCTTGCAGTGGCATCTCATATCTCGTGGCATATAGCATAGAAATAAAGGAATGCGTTGCTCCAGTGTCAAATAATGCAGTAGCAGGATGACTGTAAATAATTATCTGACCTGTGACAACGGTAGAGGCAGTCGCCACGTCTTCCTTTGTAAGCGAGAAAACCCGGGCGTCTGTTGTAGCAGGCGGGGCTTCTAATAGCCCCTGATAAATAGGAGTACCATCAATCGCAGCCTGCATATGGTGAAGCTGGGGAGGAGCACCTTTGTGCTGAATATACTGCTGCTGAGGTGCCTTAGCGGCAGTAGGACATTCTCTGGCAAAGTGTCCTTCCTTCCCGCAAGTATAACATCTCTTGGCACCCCAATAGCATGCCCCAAGGTGCATCTTCCCACAGGTGGCACAAGGAGGGTGCTTAGGCTTCTTGCCTTTCTGATCACCATTAGACTTGTTCCATGGCCTTCTTTTCCCATTGTGGTTCTTCTTCCAGTGGGGGTTGGTGTTCTGAGTCTTTTGATTTCCTGACTGACTCTGATTCTGTGTACTGACTGGGGTCTGCTTTTGCTGGCTGATATTCTTCAGATAGTGCTCAGCATTCAAGGCACCACTGACTAGCTCTTCTGCAGTCTGTGGCCTATGAACGCCACCAGCTACACTCAGAGCAATGTCGGGCCTAAGCATTCTTAGCATTAATCTGACCCTTTCCTTTTCAGTACTAACCAACTCAGGACACAATCGTGCCAGTCGGTTAAATTTCTGGACGGCCTCGTTGACAGAGAGATTCCCCTGTCGGAATTCGGTGAACTCATCGAAATGTCTATTGGTCACCCTCATATGAAAGAACTCCTCCAGAAATTCAGACTCAAAATCCTTCCATTTCATCTGGTCCACTGGTCTTCTGGCCTTCACCCGTTCCCACCACATCCGAGCATCGCCGGAGAGGCAAAACGAGACACACTTGACCTTCTCGTGTTCCGGCCAGTCAAGAAGTTCTACAGTGCTTTCCACTGTTTTGAGCCAGGACTGGGCGTCCCACGGCTCGCAGATGCCGGAGAACTTATCCGGCTTCAGTCGTTGCCACTGTATCAAATAGGCCTCTTGTCGGACTGCTCTGGCCATAGTGTCCGAGGGTGCCTGTGCAGTCGGAGGCTCAGTGGTTACGGCGTTCTGACTTCCCGCAGGAGTGGCAGTGTTAATCTGCTGGGTCATCAGAGTGGTTATCATCTGCTGCTGCTCAGTGACCTGACGCTGCAGCTCAGTGATCACCTGCATCAGATCAGGTGGGGGTGCTGTCTCGTTACCCCTAGTTCTACGCCCTCTAGTCATATCTATTAACAGTAAATAGATAGATATAAGCCTTAACACCACTTTGTTAGGCAAGCATCAATCATCTCATATAGTAGTACTGTACATGAAATAAAGTAAAGCGAGTTAGGATTTCTTACTTGGAAGCGGCAGAAGGAAGCTTGATGTGTGTGTGATGGAGGGGAAATCTGCTCTGATACCAACTTGTAACGCCCGACCTTATATCTACCCTAAAGGCGGGGTTACGGGTCCACACATTCATATCATGCAATCATATTAAACATGTATATCCAAACAAAACAGTTACAATACATGAACTAGTAATAAGCATGCTTATTGAAACTAATTTACCAAGCAAGGTTTTCCTTTCATTTCTTTATATCTACATGCATTTACAACCTAATATGGAAATCATTTAACACACTATAGCATGGAATCTCAAGATAAGAATATAGCAAGAGTTATCTAGTCTTAGATACATGTCAAAAGAAGCATTCAAAGAACAGAAAATGGAATTATCTAACATTTTACTTAGCATGCATATACAAATTAGACATTAATATAGTATTATCTAGCATGACATAGGTTCATATCTACTAACAGTAGAGTAGTCATATCAACATTCAGAGTATAGCAATACAATTTCAATCTTTCATAGGAAGCAGTTAGATTCTAGACAAACTAAGGTAGATAGAATCTTTCATCCTTTCCCGAGCCATCACCACACACATCCTCCAACCTTCCCTCTGCCTCTTCCTTTAGTTCGAGTATTTCTTACCGCTATCTGCAGCATAAGAAAAATAACAGGAACTAGTAAGCAAAACATGCTTAGTAAGAATCCGGGCCTACTCGCAAAATCCATATCGATACATCATATCATGTACACAGTAATCAAGATAGAACAAGATTATAAGCATAAGCATCATCAAGCATCATCATCAAAGCATCTCATAAACATCACATCAAATATCTCTAAGTACTTTACGGAACAAATTATCACATGATGAGAAAATATGTTTTTCAAAAAGTTCCATAATGGTAAGTACTTCAAAATAACATATCATCATCCAGGGCCCAGTTGTCGTACCACATCATCATGCGCGTTCCCTAATAAATTGGGGTAGCGAGCCACCAATCTAATTAGAGCAGGACCCTTCCGTCCTACCAATGCCATGACCTTAACATGCTCATTGGATTTGTTTAACGACCCCCTTCCGAGTCGGGTAGACAACTTTCCAAAGTAAAGTAATTTATCATGCAATTACTCATATAAGTATATGCCTAAAGGTACTCTTAATCACTTCTCAAAGGGACACACCACACATTCGGGTGCTCTTGATCCCCTAGGGACACACCACGCATTCGGGTGCTCTTGATCCCAGTTTAATAGAGTAACCCTTTTTAGCATATTATCAAACACATCATGTTCATATCATCAAAGTGCCCCATGGGCTATAAGGCATGCTTTTATACCTAACAAGATAGGTCACATAATTTATACACACATCACATATGTGTAGCATGCTTCATGGTCTCATTAGGTACTTCCCAACCCTAGAACTAGGGTTGGCCGAAACATACAAGTAAGGGATTTGGTTTTCCAAGCAAGCATTCATTCAAGCATTTCTACCAACACCTCAAGTACCTTTCATGTTAACAATTAAACATGGTTTATATCTCATATTGGGATTAGCATTCACTAACCCTAATCCCTAGGTCTTGGCCAAACCTATCTAAACCCTAACCCTAGTTTCATAGGGTAAGAGTATCAAATATTCATACAAACATATATTCAAACACTTGATCTACATTCCTAAGCATGAATCCATTAGAGAAAATCATAAAATCCCAAACCCTAAATTCTATCATGCTTGGCCGAAAGTTGTAGGGCACTAAAACCCTAATTTTGTCTTCCAAAAATTTGGAAACATCACATATGAGTATAAAGTTCCTAGGGTACTAGCATGTATCAAGTATGATCAAAAGCCTTCTCTTGGATCCCACATAGGGTGGCCGAAACCCATTAAAGGACAAACCCTAGGTTTTGTTCTTGATACCTTGAAGAAAATCTATCTACATGTATACCCTAAATCTAAGGTCTTCCATGCATCAAGTTGGATCAAAAACCTTCTCTTGGACCCCTTACAAGAGTGGCCGAAACTTCCACTAGGGAAGTTCTTGCAATTTTCAAAGGATGAAACAAACATACATTCAATAACCATTATGCCACAGGCGAGAGGATACTTACATCCTAGCGCTGGAAATTCCTTTAACGTAGGGTACCCTACACTTGAAGGGTATGTGAAGATCTTTTTCTTCCAAATCTTCTTCTAAGATCCTTGGTCTTGGTAGATGACAAGATCACTTGGATTTCCCTCTTGAATTGCCCTAGGGTTAGAACCCTTGCTAAGGTTTTCGAAAATTGGAAGAAGGAGAAGAGAGGTTTCGGTTTTGGAAGATGAAGAGGAAGAAGAAAAGGAAAGAGGAAGTTGCTCCAACTTCCACCTATTTATACTTTCTCATGAAAAGACATGTCTCTTCACTCTTACCCACTTAACAAGCATGTTCCTTTCTCCTTCTACATGAAATATTGCTTGGTTCATTGGTTATGACATGGTGAGTGCAACTAGAAGGTCCAAGGTTCAATCCTTGCTCCCTCCACTTTGCACTTTCTTTTTAGCACCATTCATTTCCAAGCCCAATAAACCAAGCCCATCATGAAATTCATAATATGAATAATATTTTATGAATTCAGAATATTTCATAATATCCCAAAAATATTATTTCATAATATTTTTAATATTCCATTTTCATGAATATAATATTTCATGCTAATATTTCATGATAATAATATTTCATGAATATAATATTTCATGCATATAATATTTCATGCATTCATAACATTTTATAGCATGTGATTGCATGAAATTTATATCATTTCATTATAACCATTTTCATACATTGTCATGATTTTACATTGACAAATTTTTGGGGTGTTACAATCCTCCCCCTCTTATAGGAAGTTCGTCCCGAACTTTAAACAATTCCCCAGGTATTCAAATTGTAAAAATTGGGGTGTTACAATCCTACACACCTTATAAAAAGTTCGTCCCGAACTTTAAAATAGTTCCGGATACTTTAATCGCATCATATCTTCTTGTTCCCAGGTGGCTTCTTCGAACTGCTCGTTCCGCCACAGAACCTTTACTAAGGATATTTCCTTGTTCCTTAGTCTTTTAAATCCCCGATCAAGGATCTGGATCGGTCGTCGTTCGGAACTAGGACTCTCTTGTTCTTGCACTGGTGGGGGTTCTATAATTTGACTCGCATCAGGGGTGCACTTCTTGAGCATCGATACGTGGAATACGTTGTGGATAGCCGCCATTTCTGGCGGTAGCTCCAGCTCGTAGGCCACCTTGCCTACTCGTCTCAAAATCTGGTAGGGTCCCACGTATCGCGGACTCAGTTTCCCCTTCTTTCCGAATCTCATCACCCCTTTCATAGGGGCTACCTTCAGAAATACCGAATCCCCAATATCGAATTCAAGTGGTCGACGTCGCTTATCAGCGTAGCTCCTTTGCCGACTCTGAGCAGTCTCTATCCTCTGGCGGATATTCTTTATGGCCTGAGTGGTCTCATCAATAATATCAGTCTGGAGTCCCATCTCCCTCTTTTCACCACTCTCATGCCAACATAAAGGAGATCTGCATTTTCTTCCGTACAGTGCTTCGTACGGTGCCCTCCCGATAGTAGCCTGATAACTGTTGTTATAAGCAAACTCTGCCAGGCTCAGGTATCGACACCAGCTTCCCTTGAAGTCCAAGGCGCAAGCTCGCAACATATCTTCTAGTATCTGGTTTACTCGTTCAGTCTGCCCGTCAGTCTGGGGATGGAAGGCTGTACTGAACTTCAGCTTCGTGCCAAGGGCCTTCTGCACGTGTCCCCAAAAATCAGAAGTAAATCGACCATCCCTATCAGAGATAATGGTCTTGGGAACTCCGTGTAGTCGGATAATTTCCTTGACGTACAGTTGCGCCAGCTGCTCAACTGAATAAGTCATCCTGATAGCCAGAAAATGCGCGGACTTGGTCAGCCGGTCTACAATCACCCATATACTATCATATCCATTTGTAGTCCGAGGTAGCCCTGATATAAAATCCATAGATATGTCCTCCCATTTCCACTCGGGAATAGGTAGAGGCTGCAGAACTCCCCCAGGTCTCTGGTGTTCTGCTTTGACCCTCTGGCAGGTCAAACACATGCTAATATAATGGGCTACATCTTTAAAGGGATCAGAGCTGACCGAGAGAAGCTCGGATCAGATGACACGTGGGGGGCGCCCCAACGTTCCGGGCGCCCCCAGGGGTTATAAAAAGGCCCTCGACCCCAAGGCTTTGAACAACAATTCTTCCAACACATTCACACTCTTCTACTCCCACGCTCTGCTCCGGAAACCTCCCGACTCGAGATACAAGCACCGACGACGTCCCTCTGCTCCGAAAATACAATCTACACCGGACGTCGGTAACGAAGAGCCTCTTTTAAAGTTTACTGTACTATTCTTGTAATACATTTTGTAAACTGGTTTTGCGCACATATAGAATTGCCCGCAGAAAATGGTCAACGACCGTGGGCCTTGGAGTAGGAGCCGACCGCGACTCCGAACCAAGTAAAAAATCTTGGTGTTCGCGTGTGTTTTATTTTAATTATTTCCGCTGCCAATTCTCGTTTAACGAATCCGAACATTTTACGATATTCACCCCCGTCTATCGTTTCTCTCGATCCACCAAGTGGTATCAGAGCGGGGTAGCTCAAATTTGGTGCAACCACCAATTTGAGAGTTTTTCGGATTTCAAAATTATTTTTGCTTTTTCATTAATCGAGATTGGTGCAACACCACTCGATCCTATTCGCTTTTTATTTCAAATAAATAATATTTGTAGGTGGATTTAAAATATCCTTACGTCTTTTTTCAATTTTGAATTCTTATTTTTTCACCATAAGTTAGAATTGATAAAACGAACAATTTTTAAAAATTTAGCATAAATTTTTTAAATTATTTTAATAGTTTTCTCAAAATTCATGCTAAGCGAACTTTTCCCAAACACTAAATTCATATCTTTTTATCATTAATCAGAATATTCATTTTCTAAAAATTTATCTCAAGACCTTTTATTATTATTTTATTATTCTGCCTCGAAATTCGTGCAATATTTTTGTTGGGCTATATCTTTTCTCTCCCGCACTACTAATCCAAGACCAAGTCTTGGTACATTCTGTTATTTCTTTTGTGTGCAAGGATTACTTTAAACTAAATGGCCAACCAAGAGTGGAACAGTGCTCGTCCATCGCTATTCTCCAGCAAGAACTTCAATGTTTGGAGAAGTCAAGTGGAGTCCCTTCTGAAAGTCCACATGGGCCTATGGCTGATCATCCAAACGGGATTCTCTTTTCCTGTAGAAGATGAGGTATCAATCGAGTGGGATAAATTGGATGAACGAACTCTCAACCAAATCGAGACCGATGCAAGGGCAACTGCAATTCTACAATATGGCCTAACCAAGGAGCAACTCGAGCTAGTAGGTCCATGCAGATGTGCTAGAGAGATTTGGAAAAAATTGATCAACCTTCATCAAGAGATCTCAGATGAAGAAGAAGATCGGGTAAGTTATCTTGCACTTTTGGTCCAAGCACAGACAGCCGAGTCAGAGTCTGAACTCGAATCCAAAGTCAAAATCGAACCAGAATCAGACGACAAATTGACTAAAATGGTAACCAATTTCAAATTCTTTTCAAAATTAGAATTAAATAATCAAACAGATACTGTAATGGTCGAGGAAGGTGTAAATTCTATTGCAGGGAAAACTCCAAGAGAACTGCAAAAGAGGCCTCAACCAGTACCTGAGTCCAACTCAGACTCAGAATTTGACAACAAAGAAGGAGATCGAACCAAATGGGTCCGATTAGCTCGTGATCACTACAAGATGATAAAGAAACAAAAAAGAAAGATGTCAAGTATCAAGGGGGAGATTCCCAACCAGGAATCAAAAGGTAAATTTACGATATTTGAAAATCTAATATTTACCTCAAAGAACGTAATTAATTCATATAAATTAGTTAAGGCTAATATGTTAGAAAACTTAATTCCCAACCTTGTTGATTTTAAAAAACCTGAGTATTATTTCAATTATGATGTGACTTAGATAACTTTTTCTTTGTTTGCTTGTTTATTTTCTTTTGCAATCCTAATTTTTCTTTTTTTTTTATTTAGGATTGGTTAGTTTAAGGACTAAAACGATTTAATTGAAATTTGAACAACATAGTATTGGGTGGCGGTGAGATGATAGTACGTTAGGGAAGCCTTTTCTAATAAGGTCAAGTATACACTACTTGGTCTCTTTAGACTGGTGGAACTAGCCGAAGCTACCGATCCAAGACCCAAACTAGTTAGACCAGAATTTTTCAAAAAGTAATTTTGAAAATGAAATTTCATTAAAAGGCTTTGTCAAGAAAAGGGTTGATGATCCAATAAGGCTATGGCCAAAGAAGGCCTAGTGCCTCGCCAAGACCTGGAAGCTAATTTTTGAAATTCAAATTCAAGTTACTTCGTGTCAAATTCAAATCTAACATAAATTTCAATTGATCGTAGATTCAAACACTCTTTTTCAAAATAAATTCAAAACCAATTGCTTTTCAAAATTAATTTAACTTTTTCAAAATTAATCATGATTTTTCAAAATAACTTCTTATTTCTACTAAAATTTGTCTCACAAAACCCATAAGGTTAACATGCTTGATCACGTAGAACTAGGTGAGACATCTAGGACCTAAAAGCATAATTCACTATCCTTTTAAATAAAAAGGTGTGCAAAAGTTATTCAAAATTATCTCTATTTTACAAATTAATTTAGTTTACTGTACTCTATTTTTTTAAAATAGTGAATTTCATGTTAAATATCATAACAAACACATTTTAAATAGAATCTAAGGCTTGTTTGATTTAGTTATTAATCGATCAAACTTAGTAAACTGAGTTAACCTTGGTCAACATAGTTAAACCCTAGTCAACTTGGTCAGCACTGAAGTCCCTTAAGGAACTTAGATAAAAGACAGACTGTGTCAGATACAGGGGGAGTTCTTCTTAATCTTTTTTGAAAAATTCAGATTTTTCAAAAACCTTATGCTTTAAAACTTATTCAAAACCCTCGATATTACTATCTCTTTGAAAAATTATCATCATGATTTTCAAAAACTATGCTAGCATTTCAAGTTATGTTTTCAAAAATTTATCTTGAAAGTTATCATACTCAGAAGGTTGTTCAAAATTATTCTTTTGATTTTAATAAACCCTAAAGACACAGAGGAAGCTCCACTTCATGATCTACAAGGACTCCTAGGATGTGTCAAATTTAGGGGGAGTTTGAGTTAAAAGAAGAATTTCTGAAATATTTTTTTGGTAATTATTTGTTTTGAAGTTATTAGATAATTCTTATAGTTTAAATCAAACCTTAAAACTCAAAGGAAGATCGCTTGTAGTCAACAAGCTTCCTAGGACTGGGTCATGTTTAGGGGGAGATCAAATTAAAAGAATTATTGAATATTTCCAAAATTATATGTTTTCATGAACCACACAATTAAAATCCTTTTGAAAACTTAAATAATTTTTCTTTCAAAAAACTATTATTTTTATTTTTTCAAAATTCTTGTGGCTTATGAAATTATTCTTGAAATAATATTTACTTGGGTTGGAGAAACTTCCAGGATACTTAGGAAAATGTCCTTGTAGTTAACAAGGTTTCCTAGGATTGTGTCAGACTGAAAAAGAAACCTAGTCAAGTAAAATATTATATTTTCAAAAGGCATAATACTTTTCAAAAATTACTCATATTTTTCAAAGTCTAAAAGTTTTCAAAAACAGTACTTAGACTTTCCAAAAAGACTCAATCTATTTTTTTCCAAAAGTACTTGTATATTTTTCAAAAATGCATATTTTTCAAATAATACTTATATTTTCAAAAAAAATGCATAATATCTTTCAAAGTGACTTATATCTCTTTCAAAGATACAGAGTACTTGCATCTCTCAAAAAGCTCAATATCTTTTAAAAGTACTTGCATTTTTCAAAATATTCAAAACAAGTAAACTTGTTGATTAAATATTTTTTTTGTTGCTTGTCATGCATGGACTCAATAAAAATATACTTTTCTTTTGCATCAATTCATCATTCTTTCAAAATGTTGTTACTTATAAATTATCATAATTTTTGACATTATTCTCTCGCTCAAATAGTTATGTTTTCAAAACCCATAAGCTCTGATACACAAATTTTAGATGTCTTTCAAAATATTTTTTTCAAGAATTCTTTATTGATGTATGACTTTTCCCCTTTTCAAAGAAAGTATTTTAGAAATGGTCTAAAACATAAGGAGAAGAATTTCACACCAAGGGGGAGAGAAAGAAAAGAGAGAAAGGAAATTTTGTTTAATTTTTATCTCTTTTTCAAGAAATGCTTCAAAAATTTCTAAGTATTTCAAATTTTTTTTGTGCATGTTTTTTGCCTAAGTAAAATTCATTTTGCAAAGCCTTGTAAGTAAAAGTTATTTAACAAAAGTTAGGTTTGCAAAACTTTTTCAAAATTTTACCTTGTTCGGCCATGTATGTTTTTGATATATGTCAAAAGGGGAGGAAAGGTCAAAGTTAAGTATGTTAACAAAATACTTCAAGGTAGCAGGGTAATTAAAATTTTTCAAAACTATAATGTTTTTTAGGTCAAAACTACATTGGTTGTTTAACTTTACTCTGCTCAAATTGATTGGTTTTAACTGTCGTGCTTAAATGCTATAAGTTTTTACTTAACTTTGAATTGTGTTGCCATAAATCAAAAAGGGGGAGATTGTTGGTGCAGGAAGCACCATATCGAACCTGGTTTTGATATTGGCAAAGGATTCAAAGTTAAGTTTATTTGTGATCTAACAATGTTACTCAAGTGTGCAGGAAAAGTCCTAGCAAAGGGCTGCTAGGCACCTGGCGAAGGACTGCCAGGAAACAAAGTCCTAGCGAAGGGCTGCTAGGCACCTGGCGAAGGACTGCCAGGAAACAAAGTCTTAGCGAAGGGCTGCTAGGCACCTGGCGAAGGACTGCCAGGATACAAAGCCCTAGCGAAGGACTGCTAGGCACCTGGCGAAGGACTGCCAGGATTCAAAGCCCTAGCGAAGGACTGCTAGGCACCTGGCGAAGGAATGCCAGGATACAAAGCCCTAGCGAAGGACTGCTAGGCACCGGGCGAAGGACAGCTTGGTATCCAACACCTGGCGAAGGACTGCTGGGCAAAAGTCCAACCGGAGGAGCCGGTTGGCATCAGATAAATTCTCCTAAGAGGAGTAGGTGAGGACGCGTTCCCCGTTGAGGGAACAGTAGGCGTCGGTTCGACCTAGGGCTCCATTTTGGAGACCCAAAGTCAAAACCAAGCCAGCTAAGACTGTATAAAACTAATATATTATTACTCTATGTTGTTTTGGACTAACCCTGGATGCAGGATCGAAGGAACAAGCGTCTGCAGCTCAGAGAGCCTCAAAGGAGTGAGGCAGAAGCTGTGTAGGGCGCCCGGAGTGTCCCGGGCGCCCCCAAGGTGAATACAAAAGAGATAGACCAAATATACGCTTCGACGGCTCATGGGCGGGGCGCCCCCATGCTCCCAGGCGCCCCCAGCTTCCCGGGCGCCCCTAGCTCAAGCTAACGAAGCAAGCCAGTGAGAAGCCAACGGATAAGAGCCTGACCCGGTCAACCCGGGCGCCCCCAGCGTCCCGGGCGCCCCCGTTAAAGTCTGATCCCAAGTTCAAAGGGATCAGAGCTGACCGAGAGGAGCTCGGATCAGATGACACGTGGGGGGCGCCCCCAGGGGCTATAAAAAGGCCCTCGACCCCAAGGCTTCGAACAACAATTCTTCCAACACATTCACGCTCTTCTACTCCCGCGCTCTGCTCTGGAAACCTCCCGACTCGAGATACAAGCGCCGACGACGTCCCTCTGCTCCGAAAATACAATCTACACTGGACGTTGGTAACGAAGAGCCTCTTTTAAAGTTTACTGTACTATTCTTGTAATACATTTTGTAAACTGGTTTTGCGCACATATAGAATTGCCCGCAGAAAATGGTCAACGACCGTGGGCCTTGGAGTAGGAGCCGACCGCGACTCCGAACCAAGTAAAAAATTTTGGTGTTCGTGTGTGTTTTATTTTAATTATTTCCACTGCCAATTCTTGTTTAACGAATCCGAACGTTTCTCTCGATCCAACAAAAAGACCTAGTAGGACTAGGTGAAATCCAGGTGTATCGGGGAGATCGCACGCTGGCAAAGAAAAAGTCCTAGTGGGACTTGGTGAAGTCTAGGTGGATCGGGGAGATCGTGCACAAGCAAAGGAAAAGTCCTAGTCGAGAACTAGGTAAGGGAGAGTCCAAGTCGGTCATAGGGTTGATCGGACACATGGTGAGGAACCGTGGTTAGGAAAGGAACCCTAGACTTGAGCTAAGCATGTTAGGGTTGAGCAATCGATTGGGTTGTTGTCTCGTGAGAATAGGAAGATTCTTAATTGATTGGGTAATTGATTAAGAAGGATCTTAATCAATTGAGTAATTGATTAAGGCGGACCGTAATCAATTGTGTAATTGATTAAGGAGAGAGTGAATCGATTGGGTAATTGATTGGGAGAGTTGTACTTCGAGAACAGAAGCTGGCTGAATCGATTGGGCAATCGATTTAGCCTTCTCTTAATCGATTGGTCAATCGATTAAGGTGTCCGGTAATCGATTGGGCAATCGATTACAGCTGTATTACGCAAGAGCACAAAAAGGTGTTGGATCGAGAGAACCGATAGAGGGGGGGTGAATATCAAAAATCATTTTTCGGAAAAACTTAGAGCAAGTACGCAGCGGAAATAAAAAAAACAATCACACAGAGACACTATCGATTTTACTTGGTTCGGAGCCTGGGTCGACTCCTACTCCAAGGCCCACGGTCGTTAACCGTTTACTTTGGGCAATTCAATATGAGGCGCAATAATAGTTTACAAGAATTGATTTACAAATTTAGCACAGTAAACTAAATAATTAAAAATACTCTTCTTTTACCGACTTTCGATTGTGGGTTGACGTTTTCCGGAGTAGCGGGACATCGTCGGCTCGAGTTGGGCAGTTTCCGGAGCAAGGCGTGAGAGCAGAAGAGCGTAGAAGCATTGTGTTCGAGTTGTTGTTGGAAGCCTGGGCGTTGGGTGCTATTTATAGCACCTCGGGGCGCCCTGGACGTCGGGGGCGCCCCCCCCCCCCCCCCACGTGTCACGTGATCCGAGATTCGCTCGGTCAACCTCTATCCCACTCGAATAGGGATGAGGTTTGACACTGGGGGCGCCCTGGACGCTGGGGGCGCCCTGCTTGACTCTTTCTGCGCGGGCATCTCGGCTGGATAAGGGTGTTTGGCTTCGCTGGCTTAGGCGTGGGGCGCCTTGGCTGCTGAGTGTTAGTGATATGAGAGAAGTGTCCTAAGGCAATCGCCTTATGATTGTAAAACATTTATATTAATAAATGATAATTCACTATTTGAGTATACATGCTTGTGTATTTGATTGGGATCTTAAACTCATCTACTGAATGTCCGCCATACAGTTCACAGCATAAGAGAATTTGTGATGGGATCACAACTAGTGATTATCTCTAAATGTGCAAATGTGAAGTGTTGGAAATATCCCTAGTCGATGAATTGATAAATACGGACATTATCAATTCTGTTGAGACTAGCATGGGTTATTCTCTATTCAGCTGATTCTCACTGGCTAGTGACATTGGGATGTCCGGAGATAAACATGGATGCTAGTTAAGGGAACTAGTTCATTGGAGTGACTAGCTGTAAGACTTCATATGGGAATCTACATGTAGATATGTCAATGAAGATGTTACTGCGGCTTAAGTGCGATGTTCCTTTGACTTGCGGTGTTCAAGTCATCTTGGTCATGGAGACTTATACTTTGACATCTTAAGCAAGCATCTCCAAGGAGGTGTGGACCCAGGATGATCGGGTGTAAGCCGAAGTGCCCGAAGATGTTTGAACAGCCTACAAAGGATTCACCACTCCTTGCGAGGAGATGTATACCCAGGCCTATCGTTGGATTGTTACTCAAAGCCTCTGGCCAGAGCATATCATGTTTAGAGTGAGAGTCTCTAAAATACATGAGAGTAATTAGAAATCCAAAGGACGAGTAAGACATTACTTGGGCTAGGTGTGACATAGCCAGCCTAGTGGGGACTGACACCATTGACCGTGTCCTGAACTAAGTGGGTATAAGGTGGTGAAGGGAATGGGGCACGATTCATTAGAGCTGCTGAAGGGTTTCAGAATAATTTCTTCTGAGGTCAAACCGTTGATCTTTCGATTAATTGGGGATCATGATGTACTACTAGGTGCCACTCATGATCGTTCTATAATTAGTTAATTATAGACGGCCAACATAAATCGAAAGCCTATTTAGTCACACGCACTACGAGTAATCCGAGGGATTTAAAACGAGTTGAAAATTGAATTTTCTGATCAAGAGAAATAAGTCGAATCTGAGTTAGTCAGAGGCGTAATGGAAGCTAAAAATGGCTAAGTCTTTTGAAGGCTTTTTGGGCGAATTAAATGAGTTTAATTCGCGGCGGTCCGGGTTGGGTTTGGCCGACCAAAGAGGGTGTTAACCCCTCTTTGGTGGCCGGCCAAATAAAAGGAGAAAACCAATTTAATTGGTTTAATTAATAAAATAAATATACCGCGATTTATTTTATAAATTATGGATAAATAAATTTGTATAAAGAAATTTATATAAATAAAATTTATTGAAATTTATTCTTTTATGGAAGATTAAAATAATCCATGAGTTAGTTCATTTTAATTTTATAAAATCAATTATGAATTGATTTATCCATAATAAGAAAGTTTATAAATTTCTTATAAAATTTATTCCATAATTTAAAGAGAAGAAGAATTAGTTTTTATTATAAATTAGTTTATAATAAAGACTTGGTTTAAACGGAATTAATTCATAAGAATTTATAAGATAAATTTCTTATGATAAATAATTAGTTTTATTATAAAGTTAGTTATAATAAAATTCATAAGAGAATTTATAGGATAAATCTCTTATGATAACTAATTTGTTTTATTATAAATTGTTTATAATAAGACTAGGCTTAAAAGGAATAAGCAATAAGAAAATTTATAAGATAAATTTCTTATAACTAATTCCGTTAATTCGGTTTAGAGGGAGACTTAGCAAATGAGTTGCTACTATATAAAGGAACCAAAGGCTAGCCCTTAATTCCAATCGAGTAATTAAGAGATTAATTATTCTCTCCCTCTCTCTCTTCTCTTCTCTCCTCCTTCTCTTCTTCTTTCCTTAGGGCCGGCGCACCCTAGCTCTCTAGGGCCGACGCACCCTAGTTCCTCTAGGGCCGGCGCCCAATCACAACACCAAGGAGGTGTTGCCGTGAGCCACTAGAAGAAGAAGAACCCGAACAAGAAGAAGAAGAAGCGGATAGCGACTCCTCTCCTCTCGGAATTCGATTCCGTTACTTCTTGTTGGTTAGTTTCCTACCTTTCCTCTCTTGTTCATCTAGTTGTGCCTTCCGAGAATCTAGTAGTTCTCGTCGGCACAAAACTCGTGACTTTGCGAAGTCATCCCGAAGAGAACTCGACGTGAACGCGAATAGAGGCGAAGCTTCCAAGGGACGCTACGGTTGGATCTCGTCCCTTTCTTCGAGTTACGCAAGGTACAAAAGTAAATTAGTTTACTTTTCTGCAAACTTTTATTTTACGATTATGTCGATACACTATAAGGTTGCATGCTAGATACGAAGTTAAAATAATTTAGGAAATTATTTTATGCAAACTCTTCCGCTGCACGTAAAAATTTTAAATTTTACGAACTCGTATCCTTGTCGACATGCACCCGGTCCCAACACTGAGGGCGCCCTGGGCGCTGAGGGCACCCTGGCTAGTATTCAGCTGAAGCTCCTTTTTACTTCATTTGTTTCATCTTCACCTTGGGGGCGCCCTGGACACTCAAGGCGCCCTACTCAGCTGCTGCCTCACTCCATTGAGGCTCTCTGAGCTGTAGACACTCGTTCCTTTGGTCCTGCATCCAGGGTTAGTCCGAAAACAACATAAAGCAGTAAAACATAAGATTATACAACCTTAGCTGTCTTGGTTCTAACTTTGGGTTTCCAAAATGGAACCCTAGGTCGAATCGACGCCTACTGTTCCCTCGACTGGGAACGCGCCCTCACCTACTCCTCTTGGGAGAGTTTACCTGATGCCAACCACTCCTTTGGTTGGACTTTTGCCTGACAGTCCTTTGCCAGGTCTTGGATGCCGAGCTGTCCTTCGCCCGGTGCCTAGCATTCCTTCGCTAGGACTTCAGTCCCAAGCTGTCCTTCGCCTGGCGCCTAGCAGTCCTTCGCTAGGGCTTTTCACTCTGGCATTCCTTCGCCAGTGCCTAGCAGTCCTTCGCTAGGTCTTTTCACTTCTGGCATTCCTTCGCCAGTGCCTAGCAGTCCTTCGCTAGGGTTTTTTACTCTGCACACTCAAGTGAACATTGTTAGATCACAAATAAGACTTAACTTTTGAACCCTATTGCCGTTATCAAGACACAGGTTTGACTTTGGTGCTTTCTGCACCAACAATCTCCCCCTTTTTGATTTATGGCAACCCTAGTTCAAAAAGTTAAGTTTAATAAAAACATAAAAATTTATTCCCTCCCCCTGGAAGGAATCTCCCCCTAGATTTCTCAAAACGTCGTGGGGTTCTAAGTTTAAAAAACTTTACTTAGAATGATTTTGCACTTTGAAAACTTAAGTTTAGAAACTTTGGAAATCTTTTGATAACTTAAGTTTTAAAAGTTCATAGCGGAATTTTTTAAAAGCATGAGTTTAGAGTACTTAACAAAAATTTGAAGCCTTAAGTTTAAAGAACTCAAAAGGTTTTGAAAACTTTTAAGTTAAGTCCTTAGTAGGATTTGCAAAACTTAAGTACTTAGTAAACTTTGAAACAATTTAAGTACTTAGAAGTTTTGAAAAACTTAAGCTTAAAGTACTTATAAAAGTTTTGAAAAACTTAAGCTTAAAGTACTTATAAAAGTTTTGAAAAACTTAAGCTTAAAGTCATTATAAAAACTTAAGTACTCAGTAGGATTTTCTTAAAACAAAAAACTTCAGTATTTCTAGAAAGGTTTTGAAGAACTTTGAAAAGTAGCTAACTTTTTGAAAAATATTTTGAGAGTTTGAAAAAAATTTGAAAAATTTGAACTCTCTCCTTTCCTATCTCTCCCCCTTTGCCATATATCAAAAACAGATAGATATTCCAGAAATTAAATTGTATAAAAGAAATAATATTCATAAATGAACATATTTGCATGATTTTGCTGTACTGAACCAAGACTTAGACCAAATCAGTTAATTTTCTCTTGTAGGGACCTGTCTAACCCATTTAGCTACTTACTAACTGTTATAAGCAGTAGTTTTCGCTAGGGTTAGTCAAGTTAAGTGTTTCTGTTCAAGTTAGATTTTCTAAACTTGACACTTAACTTGATTGCTGTATAAGTTGTATTTAGTGCCCCAATTACTGCAGATGTACTGACTTAAAGCATCTTGAATTAAGGCTAAGACCTAAGCATCTCAACCCTTTCTAGGTTATCAACCAAAAGTACCCTAAGGTGCTTGTGAGATGCTGGCTTCTAAATCTATAGGTGCATGCAGTGTTGGTGCAGGAAGCACCAGATCGAACCTTGTTTTGATATTGGCAAAGGATTCAAAGTTAAGGGTTATTTGTTGTCTAACAATGCTGCTTGAGAGTGCAGGAAACCAAGTCCTAGCGAAGGGATGCTAGGCACCTGACGATGGGCTGTCAGGAACTCAAGTCCTGGCGAAGGGATGCTGGGCGAAAACCAAGTCCTGGCGAAGGGATGCTGGGCGAAAACCAAGTCCTGGCGAAGGGCTGCTGGGCGAAAACCAAGTCCTGGCGAAGGGCTGCTAGGTGAAAACCAAGTCCTGGCGAAGGGCTGCTAGGCAAAAACCAAGTCCTGGCGAAGGGCTGCTGGGCGAAACTCAAGACCTGGCGAAGGGCTGCTGGGCAAAAGTCCAACTGGAGGATCCGGTTGGCACCAGGTAAATTCTCCCGAGAGGAGTAGGTGAGGACGCGTTCCCCTAGAGGGAACATTAGGCGTCAGTTCGACCTAGGGCTCCATTTTGGAGACCCAAAGTCAGAACCAAGACAGCCAAGGCTGTGTAAAATTAACTTATTAATTGCTGTTTTGGACTAACCCTGGATGCAGGACCGAAGGACTGTGTTTCTGCAGCTCAGAGAGCCTCAAAGGAGTGAGGCAGTAGCTGAGCAGGGCGCCTCGGATGTTTCGGGCGCCCCAGAGTCAACCCAAAGTCAGCAGAGCAAGTAAACGCCCCGACAGCAGCACATTTGGGGGCGCCCCGCGCGCATCGGGCGCCCCGCGTGTCGCGGGCGCCCACTGTGCCACTGGCAGCTACAGCAGCTCACCCTCGCGAAGAAGATGAAGCCTTGACCGGTCAAACCGGGCGCCCCGCGCGCGTCGGGCGCCCCAGTCAAATGTGATCCCGAAGAAGCAGAGATCAGCCTTGACCAGAGGGCTCGCCGTATCGAAAGCCACGTGGGGGGGGGGGGGAGCCCCGAGCATCCCGGGCGCCCCCAGCCCTATAAAAGGGACCCTCGACCCTCTTCTTCAACAACCAATTCCTTCGACACTTCTGCGCTCTTCTGCTTCCGCGACACGCTCCAGAAAGCTGCCAACTCAAGCCGACGACGTCCCGCTGCTCCGGAACTTCGATATTCACCGGACGTCGGTAACAAGAGTTGAATTTAAAAGTTTACTAAACTATTCCTATTATTATCTGTCTTGTAAACTTTTACGAACTTATAGAATTGCCCGCAGAAAACGGTCAACGACCGTGGGCCTTGGAGTAGGAGTCGACCCAGGCTCCGAACCAAGTAAACCTACTGTGTTTGCATTGTTGTTGTGTCTTATTTCCGCTACGCATCCGCTCTTTTTAAATCCGAACGAATTGCGACATTCACCCCCCCTCTCTCGCAACTCTCGATCCAACATGCAGTTCTAGGGTTAGGGCCTAAGCTAAGTCCATTTGCGAAAAAGCCCTAGTTTTGAAAGGGGGTATTTTTGAAAGAAAACTAAGTCGAAAAAGATTTAAAACAAACTGATTTTGAAATTAAGTAAAACAGTTTTTCAAAATTCTATTTTTAGAAACTGATTTAAATTAAAAGCAAAAAAAAATCAACAGTAGAGTTAATCTATTCTATAGAACATAATCCTAACTGTTGAATAGACAAGAAACCAGTACTCATAAGCTAGTCAACATAGAATAGTCAACACAGTCATATAGTCAAACATAAGTCAACCCTACTGAGTAGGGGCAGTCAAATAGGTACTGGTACAATACTAAGCAAATCTAGGACGAGGGACCGGGATGATCAGAGGAGCCTGGCTGCCAGGATCGAAATAAGGTCATCATCTCGTGATACTCTGCATCTCTGGCCTCCCTGTCAGCTCTGTACTGTGCCTCTCTGGCCTCCCTCTCAGCTCTAAGGGCGCTCATATACTCGTTGTAGTAGCCCAGATTTGCCTCCATGTTCTCGACATGATTGGCCTCCACTTCCTCTCGGAGGCTCTGAACATGTGTCTCTAGCTGTGCCACTCGATCGTAGAGTGTCGGTGGAGCGGGCTCGTCTATGTGCGCTCGGGCTGCTGCTGCTAGATCCCCGACGTCGACCTCAATCTCCTCGTCTGAGTCGATCTGGGGAGCTGCTCTCTGACGTCTCCAGGACAAGACCCCGGTACCGGACACCTCTATACCAGCTAGGGCGAAGTTTCTATAGCCTATTTCATCGTAATCGGTCAAAGCGGCTATCTCTCCCTCGGTAATGTTTCTACCGTGGTGATGTAATATGGACGTGATGATGTGGCAGTAGGGTGTGCGTACCCGCCCTTGCGTGGTAACACTGGATGCGTGTAGGATAGCATGAAACATGTGAAGTCCTATGTCGATGTCTAGCTGGTGAATCAGGGCGTACAGGAGAAAGGTGTGGAATGGTCGCATAGTGGTGACGTCCCTGGTGGATAATGGCAGAATACATCGGACTATGACCCTATATAGAGCGTAGTCCTGGACCTCTAATTCGACAGATTGAAATCGTCTGGCCATGGGTCGCCTAAAGAAATATGAGTACAATGTATCTAAGGTAATCTGAGAGTAGGGAGCATCAAAGGGAGGCTCCCTAGGAGGGTAATAACAGAAGGTGGACTGCGACCCGCCTTCTCTGCCTTAGACGGATCGTTACTTTTATCTACTTCTCGACTCTAATGCACGACTAAAAATGCGGAACTTTCTTTTTTTTTCTCTTTTTTTTTCTTCCTTCTCCTTTTTTTTCAAAAAAAACAAAACAACTTTCATTTTATTTGCTTTGCCAGGATTTGACCCCTAGACCTCTTAGTTGTAACACTAAAGCACTAACCAGCTGCTCTACAAAACTTCTCTTTAATGGTACCAGTCGACTGCTATATAGCAGTCGACTGATACCAGGCGACTGACCTTTTGCAGTTACCTGGTGCATCGAACAGAAGCTACTGTTCGATAGGGCAGGTGACTGGTACTGTACCAGTCGACTGATACGTCTAAAAACCTGAATTTCAGATTCGAAGCCTTGTTTCAAAACTCCACCAAACATATAGTTTCACACCATACAAAGCCACAACACCATTTCTATACTCTATACTAGTTTCCTAAACATTTTAGCCAATCAAAACAACTTCATAAACTCGAAATTAGGACTTTTACGAGATTTAGCAAGTCATGAAAATCTATTTAAACTTTTATGCTAGAGTTTGTACCAAACTTAACTTCTAACCATTTAAATTCATTCCCCAAGGTTCTATAACATCACTAAAGCATTATGGAATATGGATGCAACTTTTCTAAGCATAATTGAGCAATAAAACTTAATTCAAAAGGGAAACTAGCACTATCTTGTCACATGCATCAATAACTCCAACAAAGTATCAATATTCTAAACTACTCACACTTCTACTCATCCAATGCAATCATAATGATATGTATGCTAAGACATGCAAAATATCTCAAACGCAATTACTTGGATAAACTCCATGTGGTTTAACTTAAACTAATCATCTATAGCAAATGCCCTTTTAGCTCTTTATTCATCTTGTCCCAAGGACCTCTCCAAGGTCAGCCACCACACACACGTCACTCAGCACCGCCTTGTCGCCTTCCTTCAGAATTGCTTGCCTTTACCTTTACCTGCAGCAAGAGGAAATGCAACTAATAAGCAAAAAGCTTAGTAAGTACTACCTAGCTCACAAAATCTCGAAAAGTGCAAACATGCTTTTTAAACAATGTGAAATCACATGAGATACTTCTTATGCTTGAAAGAAACACTAAGAAACATGTATAACTCAAAACATGCATACTCAAGCATTAATAAATCTCAACTTACTTGTTCTTGGCTTAACTTGAAACTTTAGAAATTCTCTAACTTTAAATCTTACTTTAACATTTAGAAAACTTCTTTAAACTTTAGAAAACATTGCTAAAGCATATACTTGAAAATAATAGCTCACTTGGATCCACTTAAGACGTAAGTACCATCTTATGCGCGTTCCCTAAAAGGTTGGGGTAGCGAGCCACCAATCCTAATAGAGCAGACCTTGGTCTACCAGGGCCAAGACCTTGGAATTGGACACCTGGATTTCTTTAACGACACCCTTGGACGCCGGGTACTGGCCTTGGAAAATAAAATACTTACTTTACTTATTTTGAATGCCTTGGCATTTTTACGAGCACCTTGTGTGCTCAAATCCCTAAGTCTTGACTTTTGGGGATTTCTTAAGGCCTTGGCCTTCTCTTTTCTTATCTTTATCTTCTTTTCTTTTCTTATCGCTTTCTTAGACCCTACACTCATATAGGGTAATTAATTAACTCATATAAGCATGAATTAAACTAGGGGTACATGCATAAATCACAATCTAATGGAAAAATCGCATTTTTAACTTTCTAACGGGAAAAACTTGCGGAAAAACCGCCTCTTACCGCAGGTGAGCAGTACTTACTTTGATATCTTGGACTTACAACCAAGAACGGCGTCGGAGGTTCCGGAGAAACTCGGAGTCTCGGAGATTTCTTCGCGCTCACGCGTTCCTCTCGTCGTGGGGATTCCGAATATAGGAAAATCTCTCGGAGAAGAGCCTTGGCCGGCCTCCGGAGGAGAGCCCTAGGCTCGGCTTGGTGTGGGCGTGCGCACAAGAGGGGGAAGAAGGGTCGGCGTGCGGCTGGTTTTCGCGAGGAAGGGTTTAGTTGAGGGAAATAAAATTTCTCTCTTTAATCATCTATTTATACTTATGGGGGCGAATTGATCTAATTACACCTTATCTATAGTTTCGCTTAATCCATATCAACAAAAATGTACCAGCCCACTTGGTCTGCCCCTCCTCCTCTCACGGCCTAGGTCTAGGGATCAAATCCCACCTATGCGTTTTTCTCTTTTCACCCCTTTTTGCCACTTTCGTTTACGGAAAAATTCTATAAAAATATCCATAAATTCGGAATAAATTCTAAGATATTTCTAAAATTAGTTTCGAGAATTTTCGGGCGTTACAATCCCCCATACCTTATGAAAAGTTCGTCCTCGAACTTAGAATAATTCTGGATATCTTTCTCTCATGCTGTCTTCACGTTCCCAAGTAGCCTCCTCATGCTTTTGACTTTGTCAGATGACCTTCACTAGTGGCACCTCTTTATTTCTTAATCTCTTAACTGCTTTGTCCACTATCTGTGTCGGTCTGCTCTCATAGCTAAGATCTTCTTGGATCTGTACTGACTGAGGCTGAATCACTTGGCTAGGATCGTGAATACACTTCTTTAGCATAGAGACATGAAATGTACTGTGAATAGCTGACATATCCTCTGGC